>MJUU01064254.1:57167-71494 GCA_002080025.1 Modiolus philippinarum | reverse complement strand
GTAAATTTCCAGAAACCCCAAGGTTTTTAAATATTTTCAACTGAAGAGGGAGGCTGCCCCCAGGATCTGCCGTTGACTTTGGTCTAATGCTGCACTTTGAATAGACCTATATGTTTTCAGATAAGTATAACCACTGTTTACAGATAGAAACTAATAACTCACGTCAACAATGAATGTCAAAGTGGTAATGTTGTCAAAGAAGACTGTTATTTTCTATTTAATTGTAAATTAATGCCGTAATAAAAAATATCCCAAGATTCTCATACCCTGCTCCCCCAATTTTTTTCTGCCTGTCAAATATTTTTATAACCCACCACATACATTTTTGCAAAGTATTATGTCATAGCCTAAGTCATGTGTCAATCCGTCCTCCTGAAGATTTCTAACTGGTTGTTTACCACAAAACTGAGGCCAAGTTAGATTTCGCTTTCAGAGGTCCAAGTGGTAATGGAGTTATGCCCCTTGAAACTGAATTTTGTGAAGTTTAGGGTTTCTGACTTATTATTACTTGCGAAAGAAATAGTTAAGTCTTCAAACACAGGCAGAGTTCGATTTTTGGGTTCAGAGGTCCAAGAGTTCTTGTTTATGCCCATGCATTTAAACTTAAAATTTTTGTAAATTTTAGATTACTGACTGACAACTTGTTAAAGAATGAACATACTCTCCTCAAACTTGGTATGTAAGTTGTTTACTACAAACTACAAGTACATGTTTGACTTTGTGTTCAGGGATCTATCCCCCTTATAACTTTAAATTTGGTGAATTTTAGGATTTCCTACTGATAACTTATGAATGAAATAATATACCGTTTTCAAACTTTTTTACCATGTTGTTATCTTTTAAATTAGATGTTTTCTTATTTTTGTTTTTTATTTTGACTTTGCCTAATTCAGGTGGTTAACCTTTTCTTCTGACTTTTATTTTTGCATCTTCAAACTTTGTATGCATGCAAGTTGTTTACCACAAAACACAAACCAAGTTTTATTTTGACTTCAGAGGTGCATGGGGTTCAGGGTTCTACAGTTATGCCCCTTGAAACTTTGGAACTATGAAATAAAATGTGGGGTCACAGATAAAACTTTTGAATAAATCATGAAAATGTGATTCTTTATAATTATCTCCCCTTAATAAAATAAAGAGTTTTGTCAAAAGTGCTATATATTGCCATATTATTGTTGGTTAAATTATTGAATTTAATTATTATCAATAAACTATACAAACATTTTTTAACATTTTGATGGTTAATTCCAATTAGATTTGTTGTGAAAATGAATGTTCAGTCTTTTGATACCAAATTTTATCCCCCACCACAACGTGACTGAGGGACATAGAAATGGTCTGCGTCCATGTGTCACGCTTTTTGTGGGCACAACTCTTGAGAAACCGCTGGTCAGAATTCATTCAAATGTTACAGGATTGTTAGTCGCCATTAGTACTAGATCATATGGCATCGCCATTTTGATTCGTCAAATTTTGTGGGAGTTATGGGACTTTGATTATTTCCACATTGTTATACAGTGGCAAATCTTGTGGACACAATTCCTCAGAAACCACTGGTCAGAATTCATTCAAATTTTACAGGATTGTTAGTCACCATTAGTACTAGATCATATCACATTGCCATTTTGATTTGTCAAATTTTGTTGGAGTTATGGGACTTTGATTATTTCCACATTGTTATACAGTGGCAAATCTTGTGGAGGCAACTCCTCAGAAACGGCTGGTCAGAATTCATTCAAATTTGTTAGTCACCATTAGTACTAGATCATATCACATTGCCATTTTGATTTGTCAAATTTTGTAGGAGTTATGGGACTTTGATTATTTCCACATTGTTATACAGTGGCAAATCTTTTGGACACAATTCCTCAGAAACCACTGGTCAGAATTCATTCAAATTTTACAGGATTGTTAGTCACCATTAGTACTAGATCATATCGCATCGCCATTTTGATTCGTCAAAGTTTGAGGGAATTATGGGACTTTGATTATTTCCACATTGTTATACAATGGCAAATCTTGTGGACGCAACTCCTCAGAAACCACAGGTCAGAATTCATTCAAATTTTTCAGGATTGTTAGTCACCATTAGTACTAAATCATAGCGCATCACCAATTTGATTTGACAAATTTTACAGGAGGTATTGGACTTTATAAACTTAATGCATGCTACAGCTTAGGATCATTTTGTGGGCGCAACTCATCGGAAACCACTGAATGGATTATGCTGAAATTTTGTTTGAACATTTACCACCATATTAACTTGATCATATTATGCTGCCATTTTGAGTTGACAAATTTTACGGGAGTTATGGGACTTTATCGACTTAATGCATACTACAATATAGGAAGATTTTGTGGATACATCTCCTCAAAATCCAAAATCCAAAATCTGTTTGCACCTAATGCAGTTGATCATATCCTGCCGCCATATTGATTTGCAAAATTTTACATGAGATATGGAACTTTATCGACTTTACTGCGGCGGAGGGGGACATAGCTACGAGTAGCAATATTGTTCCTACTGTTTTCTTGGCAAATATATGTTGCATCTGATATATATAGAATAATGGTAGTTTTGAAGGTCGAGACAGAAAATATCACCGTATTGCAGCGAGTCCGATAGGACGAGCTGTGATACTAGTGATATTTTCTGTCGAGACCTTCAAAACTACCATTATTGTTTTTATCTGCAACATCGTAATAGTCATGATGTCAATTTCATGACGTCATTGCCTGATATTTTCTTGTATCAGGTCAGTACGGAGATACTGACAATATCAGTCAGTAAGATCAAAGAGAAAATGTACATATTGCCGATAAATTTGGAACGCAACCTTATACTGCTTACTTATAACTTCCCTTGTCTGAAAGCATTCAGCAATTGGAACTAGACTTGATCTTTTAAAAATTAGGTATTTCTGAATTTTGTTTTGTCATGATTAGCTTTCATTGAAATCAGAAATGATTCTTGATGCCAAGGGACAAGAAATAGAACCCCTTCTCAGCCATACTGATCCGAGTTCCTCTGGCTCTTGAGAAACCTCTTGTTTCTAATTTAGACCCTAAAAATGTTTCCATCAACCCAACTGGCACTAATTTTTGGTGCCTATCCAACAGAAAAGGCCATAATAATAGAATTTCATGCACTGTTTCCCCTTACCCTTAAAAAAAAATAAATTAAAAAAGATTTTAATCATCTTTGTTCATTTTCTATAAAATTAACAGTATTTTCACTATCATTGGTTAAAATATATTTTGCCCAACCATTCTGTTGGATGAGAAGTTAAATTTAATCAGAATGTCACCCTATATAAAGCGGTTAAAAAATGCAGAAAAATAAAGTTATGACTGTGGACCTACCCTACATTGTAAAAGCTTGTCAGAGGAAACATGTATTTTTTTTTTCAATCCAATGTTAAAAAAAGGTGCTTTTCTATTATTTGTTTCCTTTGATGTTGACTGATGATAGAAATTCACACCAAATCAAAACTGCATACTAGTAACATAATTAAACATTGGAACCTATTGGAAATGACATTGATATCTGTTGTTGGCCCTTGTCCAAATGAGCAATACAGGCTCTTTAGAACCTCAAATTATTAGTTTACAGAATACAAAATTACAAGTGACTTGTTGGTGGTCTTTTATGATTTTTGTTTCTTTTGATGCTGATTTCACACCTGTGTGAAGTGTATTGATCAAGGATGTGATTAATTTCAACTGTTTTCATATGTAATTGATTTATAACACCTGGGTAATGAGGCAGTGTGGTCAGTGGTCAAATTAGACATGACCTTAATTTATATATCTATTACATCTTGGAATGATTCAGTTTTTACAACTAGAGCTTCAATGAAACAGCTACTGGTAAATAATTTTTGTATCTTTAACATTTTTTTAAAATTATAATTAAAAACAATATCAATTTTTCCAAATTTATTTGGTCTCTGATTTAGAAAATGTTTTAATATAACATAGAACATTTTTCATTTATCAAATCACTGGCCCACATAGGGCTACATGAGCATGTACATAAAAAGGAAAAGAAATAATTGATTAGATAGTAATTAAACAATACATTCAACAAAGACAAATATTATATTATATATTATACTAATATGTTTGTGAAAATACTCATGACTTTGGATATAAGTGACAGAAAAGCAAGTTTTCCAATTCTGGTAATTATTTCAGCAAAATAATTTTTACAATGCACTTAATTAGTTTGGTAATGATAATAAAATGATACTGTAATTTTCATATTTTAGTAACAGATATTAATAATTTGCAAAAAGGCTATAAAATGTTGTTGTCCAACACATGTCTAACCATTGTTAGCACCAGGGCATCAAGACTGGTAAAATTAAAATTGTCAATATCTTGTTCTGTAACGGTATTGTAATACCCATGCTTGTATTTCAGAACTCCGATATACCTGCCATCAACGTGGAGGATTATGAAACTCAGGCAGGAAACGTGAAATATGCACACAATCTGGACATCTTTAAAAGAATAAATGCCTTATTGGACAACACCCTGGATTTATCTTCACTGACAGGCATGTCAATTCCTCAAGAACAGCAGAAACGTAAGCATATTTACTGTAGTTATCTCCCCTTATGCCAGGTGATATAAACATGTCAATCCCTCCAGAGCAACAGAAATGTAAGCATATTATTTACTGTATTTATACAGCAGAAATAGCATCCATATATTTAATTGGAACTGATTTTATCTCCCTTAGAAAAAGTGGATTTGATAAATTGTTTTTCTTCACTGATGACAATCAGCATAATAAACTATTTCACACTTTTCATTTTATACACAACAGCGTAGATATTTCTATCATTGTTAGATTACATTGTTACAATGGAATTCACCTTCCTGCTTTTCCCGATTGGTGTCGCTGCTGTACTATCAGGTAGTTCGCGGGAAAACTGGTAATTCACGCATGTTCAAAAATAGTTCCTTGTGCGTGAATTTTCCCGGTATCACGACGTCACAGAACAAAACCTGATAGTGCACTGGTGACATCTGACGGGACAAAATATGGAAGGTGCATTCCATTGGAATATGAAAAGATCAAATGGGGTTTTGTCTGCAGATATTTGATAGAATTTGAGTTTTGTCTCACTTGTGAAGGAAAGTTACAGAGGTGCAAGACTTACAGATAGCGTTTGTGGTGGAGGCAGCAATGACGTCAACAATTGGAAACTATTTAGAATTAACAAGCTTATGTTTGATGTAGGTCCATTGTATTAAATGTGCAGCTGCATTAGTATGGGTAAAACTCAAATCCCTGCTTATTTTATGGCCCTGGCCCCTCAGTTGTTTGCAAGCAGTTAGTACAGCCTATACCAGTGGTCCTGCCAGTCACTCGATATTTGAAATGGAGTTGCATCTTGGGGAAAACGGTACAGATTCCATGCCCAGATGGGGACCTTGGTCCCTTAATCATGCATGAATGATCACATTATCTTCATACAGCCCGAACCAGTAGTCCCAGCCATCTGATATTTGACATGCAGTTGTGTCTTGGGGAGTATATACCAGTGCCATTTTCAAGCTGGTGGCCCTGACCCCTAAGCCATGCATAAATGATCACCTTGAGTTTTTTCAAAGCTGTTTGTACAGCCTATACCAGTAGTCCTAGCCACTTGATATTGACATGCAGTTGCGTCTTTAGGAATACTTGCCAATATCACACTCATATGGTGGCCCTGGCCCCTCTGTAATGCATGAACAATCAATCAAATTTTGTGTAAGCAAGTTGTAAGCACAGTTAAGGACTAAGATTTTATAATCAATAAGCAGCTGCTGTAGATCAGTGTACAGATTCAAGTGATGCAAGGGGCAGGTGAGACATATCCCGAGTTCACAGTTAATGTTCATCAAGGGATTTTCAGAAGCATTCGATATCCTCAGGTTTTATCCATTGAAACAGTGTTAAAATTTTTTGAACATGGATTATATTTTCTTGGTCATAGGTCACTTTAAAATGTATAAAATAGACAGTGTATAAAATTTAATCAACTTCCAATTATACTTTCATATATTTAAATGCATATAAACTTCTTATGCAAATTTAAGGAAAACTCTAGAGAGAGAGAGCTGTTTCCCGCCAAAATCTTGACGTGTTATATCTCAAAAATTCCTTCATGGATTTTCAAAATGTTTTGCTTAAGTTGTTCCATTAGCAGTGCTCTTCAATATAAAAGGTCAGAATTTTAATTCCAATTACAAAATTTTTGACACTCATACTCCCTTAAGGGTCTGTGGTCTACAACTGCGCTCATTTCTGATCATACCCTTTCAAGTCTTTTTATTGTCAATTTATAATGTCATTGAATAAGTGAAATCTTAGCAAAAAAGCAATGGAAAAATGTTTTAATGCCATGATGTACAAGTATATTTTCCAGCTAGATCATATGACATTACAAATATAGATGAGCATTTTAAGATTTCTGCTTCATTTGAATTTCTCAACAAACAAAAACATAACAAAAAGAAAATGACACTATTGTTGCCTAACTTGCATTATTCTTACCTTTTGAATTTAGCCTATATTTGACATAATCATATATTACATTTACATGTACATGTGCCATGATGGTGCAAACTGCAAAAATTTTGCTTTCTGGACATATATTCGTAACTACTTAGGCCTTACTTGTGTTATTACGACACCAAAAGAATAATCAAACTCATCTCTTTTTCCAGAGACAATGCCACAGATGCCACTACAGATGTCTCAGACGAGCCACGACCAAATACCTGCCACAACTTACGATCACAGCATGTACAACAATATGTCTGCAATATATCCAGGTATATTTAATACAAATTCAAGATTTAAAATATCCAGTTGTCTCCCTTTCGTATACTCAAGTCAATTAAATATTAAATAGACAAGTGGGGAAGTGAAAAACAACAATATTAACAAATAAAAAACGAAAAAAAAAACCAAAACATAGTTTTAATAGCAATATACAAAAATAAACATTTCAGTGACCATGCTAGATCCATTAAATATTACCAATAGTAAAATGTATGTCAGACTTAATTAAATGATGATATAGTTTTGAAAATCAATTTGCAAATATTACATTTTGATAGTGAAAAATAATTGCATGTATTTGTGGGAACATTTGAAAAAAAGGATGTAGAAAATGTAATATGTCTGGATGAAAGAGCACCTGCAGCTGTTGATCTAGAACATTATAATCCTGGTTAGTCTGTTATAAAGCAAAACATCCTGCTTTTTGTAATCCAGAATCCAATGTTTTGGTTCTACATTTTATAGAATGTTTATTCAAATTTGGCTTGAATGATCAGGACTGCATTAATAAATTTAGCATAAATAAACTTAGATATGTACTGAACTACAGATAAAGTAAATGAAAAAATATTAAAAAAGAACATTTAAAAAATGTTGAGACAAGATTTGTGAGTTAGGCAAAGCAAATAAATAGATTCACATCCCCACCCACCCAACCAAAAAATCTGTTTGCCCTTATTTTTTTTTGTTTTTCAAAATGATAGGATTTCAGTTTTACTTTCTTTCAATTCCTGGAAAAGGGTACATGCCAGAGCTGGTAATACATCTATATTGTTTTGCACATATATATTAGCATTTGTATTTAAATGATCGAAAAGACCTTGTTTTTTGTCCGAATAAATGGAATAGAATGAAAAATAAAATATAACCTTCCAACCACCCGTTTATTTTATAAAACCCTGGATGGTGATGGTGAGTTAAACCTGTTTTATGGTGCATCAAACTAAAATTTAAAAGTGAACAACAAAATATTTTTTTAAATCATGATTTAGCTGATTAAGAATCTGTTGTTTCTCAAATGAACTTTTAAGAAAACATTTGTAATTAAGAATAGCTGGAACCTCTTGCAGTTAAATTTTCAATCAAAGTTTACTATTGGTTGAAAGTGGCACATATTCATCATCAGTTGCCACTAATAAAGAATATATGAAGGCTCGAAATGCATTAACTTGGAACACCGTGGATGTCTTGATCACACCCTTTTTCTAGACCCTCTCTTTGAGTTCCAGCTAAAAGTCAGGCAGTGGGTTGCACATCAAAAATTTAGATTCTGTAAGATGTATTCATTTTGTCATAAAAACATGTCCCAAAAAGTTTTTACATTTGAATATGTGTTAGGTCTCGAGATAATTTTTGACTGGTTATATAGAGAAAAAATGGCGGGAAAATTTTCCCGTACTTTTCACTGTAAAATGCAACTAAATTTTGAATGCTAAGATCTCAAAAAGGAAAATAACACAGGACTTATCTATCAAATTGAGGTTTTCTTGGTAAGTTTTATTAAATCAAACATTAAAAGTTTGCGTTTTTTTCCTCAATGTGCCATTTGCCTGTTTTTAGACGGACTGGTACTTAGGCCTAAAAAAAATAAATTGTGTGTTTGGGGTAACATGGTTTTTAAAGTCAGGTAGGGTAGGTAGAAAATTTTTTTTATTTTAATATTTTTTTTTACATTGTATAAATGGGAGAACATTTTTGACTTCAACAGTACTTGTTCTAAAATACAAATGTAGGCAAAAAAATATAAGGGTAGACATGAAATTTTAGGTAGGGTTGGGTTACCCTAAACTCACAACTTTTTTCTAGGCCTTAAAACACAGTTTGACCCGGATAGCTTGATCTGCACCAGTGTCCTCTCCAGCTTGAATTGTTTTCAGTGCCTTAGGAGTTTGAGCCATCTAAGTTTGACTGTAGTTATATATACCATTAAACATGTTAAAAGTTGCTATGAACTCCTTCATTTCTACGATAATTTTTGTTCTGCCCGCAATGAAAGTTGCGGAAAGCGAGACATATGCGTCAAAGTATGACGGCGGTGGCGTAAACGTTCATGTTAAGTTTTTGTGATTATGTCACTTTCTCAGTAATATAAGTGGTAGGTCAATGATATTTGGTATATAGGTTGGTCTTGAGTAGTACATGACAGTCTGCTACATGGCTTTTGTCTGTGACCTCAATTTCACGGTCCAATGAGCATGTTAAGTTTTTGTGCTTAGTTTAGTTTCTCAGTAACTAGAAATGGTAGGTCAATGATATTTGATTTATATGTTGGTCTTGCATAGTACGTGACAGTCTGCTATATGGCTTTTGTCTGTGACCTCAATTTCATGGTCCAGTGATCATGTTAAGTTTCATAGTAACTACTAATGTAAGTTCAATAATATTAGGCATGTGGGTTTGTCTTAGATGGAAGATGACAGCCTGCTATTTGGCCTTAGCCCTTGACCTCATTTTCATGGTCTAGTGAACATGTTTGGTTTTTCAGTATCTATCAGTGGTAGGTCATTAATATTTGGAATTTTGGTTTTGGGTGATATGTGACAGTCTGCTGTATTGCTTTTGTCAGTAAATCTAATTTCACAGTCCAGTGTCTTTAAGTTTTCTGATTTAGGCAGTTTGAGTTTTTACATCAATTTTGCTAGCAAGCAGGGATGGACGAGACATCAATTTGGGTCCACACTTGTGTGTTTTAGGTTTTCAGTTATTTTCTGTACCAGCCTCTCAACAGCAGCAGCAGCAACAGCAACAACCCCAGCAGACTCATTTACAGTCTTCCATTTATAGTTATAAGCCTGCGGAGGGATATACTACACCACAGAAATACTCCAGGGCCATTAAAGGTCCAGACAGAAGTCCCAGTACACCAAACAGGTAGTATCAGTTATAAACCTGCCGAGGGATATACTACACCACAGAAATACTCCAGGGCCATTAAAGGTCCAGACAGAAGTCCCAGTACACCAAACAGGTAGTACAAGATTAACTGACTGCCAAAGAACTAATCAAGTTCTACAGATTGCAGGGATACAATACACTGCTCCAAACAGGTCCTCATAAGGCAAATATGGTAGACAGATATATATTATTGATTCCTGAAAAAAAACAAACAAGAAATAAAAAAGGATCGTACTGAGCTGTCATAAACGAAGCCGACCCTTATTTCAAACATTTACTAAAAAAGACATGGCCATTAATTGACAGTGTTGCAAATTAAGGAATAAACGCAAACATTTTCAAAGCACATTGCGAACAGGCCCCTATAGATGCATTTAAAATCTCAAGGTATACTAGTTAGAACTGCTTTTAAATTTCTCCAGATAAGGCCACATCAAATTAATTGATTCTCATCCCATCCCACCCCATTTTTTTCTATGCTCAATTTTTTTTTATTTCAATAATTCAGAAATTTTCTTTAAATTCCTGTCAATTTTAGTGAAAATCAGCAGTAAAAAATAAAAAATAAAACCCACCAACCCACCCCAGATTTTTTATTACAGGTGGATGAGAATCTACAAATTAACTTGTTAGGGTCTAATCTGGTAGGTTTAGAGAAAATTCTTTTTAATAACACCAAATGTAGCCTGACCTTGGATCAACCTTCAGAAATGTTTTTAGCATGTATACGCTCATTAGTTAAGTAGAAACTATATTGGGGATTGCAAAGTTGGAAACCTGTAGGAATTATTTTTTTGGAGTCCTCCAAGTGGCAGTATTACTAATTCTATTCTATATTGTTTGACAAATCCCCTTTGTGTTCATTAACCCCTTGCCCAACGAAGTTGGGGAGGGGGATACAGCATTTGACCCATTCGTCCATCTGTCCGTTCAAACTTCAGACCATATACCGTATAGCGGGTAATTTTTGTGGCTGCCAAATTTTGCGATTCGTTCCCCAAAGAGGGGTAATTAATTTTAGCGGTAATCAATTTTCGCAAATGTAAAATTGTGTGAAGGACAAGAATGTATGAAATTGTACTGACTTAAATTACTCGAGTTTTTATTTTTGTGCTTCCATAAACCTCGTGAATATAGCGAAAATTAGAACCTCGCGAAAATTACCCGCTATACAGTATTTTTTGAGTCGTAGATGGACAATGTTTTGTCCATGGATGCATCTTGAAGAGTACTTGAGGTTGATATATAGAATAGGTGGATTTGACCTACATTTCATGCATGAGTGACTCGGGTTCCAAGTTTTACATTTGTAAGAGTCCAGATCTGGGATACTACAATTTGTAAAGGAATGATATTTTGTATGTAGATGCGTCTTGTATAGTTAGAAGCTCCAAATAAAAATTAGGTCACTGACCTATATTTTATGCATGAGTGACTAAGGTTAAAGCTTTTGTAAGAGTCCATATTTGGGATACTACAACTCATAGATGAATAATATTTTGTATGTAGATGCGTTTTGTAAAGTTACAAAGCTCAAGAAAAAAATTAGGTCACTTTGACCTACATTTCATGCATGAATGACTTAGGTTAAAATTTTTGTAAGAGTCCAGATCTGGGATACTACAACTCTTAGAGGAATAATATTTTTTATGTAGAGGTGTCTTGTGAAGTTAGGAAGCTCCAGATGAAAATTGAGTCACTTTGACCTAAATTTCATGCAGGGGTGCCTTAGGTTAAAGTTTGTGTTACAGCTTGGATTCTAGATACTACAACTCGTAGAAGAATAATATTTTATGTAGATGCATCTTGTAAAGTTACAAAGCTCAAGAAAAAAATTAGGTCACTTTGACCTACATTTCATGCATGAATGACTTAGGTTAAAATTTTTGTAAGAGTCCAGATCTGGGATACTACAACTCATAGAGGAATAATATTTTTTATGTAGAGGTGTCTTGTGAAGTTAGGAAGCTCCAGATGAAAATTGAGTCACTTTGACCTAAATTTCATGCAGGGGTGCCTTAAGTTAAAGTTTGTGTTACAGCTTGGATTTTAGATACTACAACTCGTAGAAGAATAATATTTTTATGTAGATGCATGTTGTAAAGTTACAAAGCTCCAGATAAAAATTGGGTTAGTTTGACCTACATTTTGGGCATGAGTGACCTTAAGGTTAAAGTTTGTGTTACAGTCTAGATTTTAGATACTACAACTTGCAGAAGATTAATCTTTCATCAATAGATGCATATGCTTTAGGTATGAGGCTCCTGATTAAAATGAGGTCAATACATTTCTTGTATGACTGGCTAAGATTTAAGTAACAAGCCAGATCTTGAATGGTACAGCTTCCTTGAGTGCTTATGATACTAGACAAACATTCAATAAACGGGCGAGGGGATTAGCTGTTGTTTCCAACTGCCCCTTCTCTTGTTTTACTTAATATTTAATCATTTTAGTTTCAAAATTAATACAGCATCTTTATAATATGGAAAGTTGAATAGAAATATTTCTTAAAATATATACTAAGGCAAAAAAGACACTAGAGGCATTGTGGCTCCCTTTACTTAACATCTTATATATAATGCCATAATAGAATAATTCCTAAATTCTCATCCATTTTTTTCTCAAAACTTGGGGCTGATGAGGAAATTTTATTTTGTATTATTTAAAAAATTTTGTAAAGAAAGAAAAGAGAAGAAATTTACCCAAAGTGGCTGAAAATCAGAAAAAAATATTTGAGGCGAATGAAAAAATTGGGGCGGGTGGGTTGGAGAATCTTGGATATATTTTATTATGACCTAATTGATGTTTGGAAAAGTAAATTGTGTCTAATAATGAAAAAAATTCTGGATTATCTCCCCTGGAAGAGTCAACTGTAACCACATCTTTATATTATATACCAAGTCTGATTTTAAAAAATTGTCACTGAAATATTGGGGTTAAAAATGTCATCCATGAATGATGTCTGTAGAAACAATTCAGATATTGTTTTATACCATCAGCCGGACGGCAAAGTCTATAATGGCTGCGTTTCTCATGACCCGAGTCACGTGACTTTTATTGAAAAATGCGTGTCAGAGAATTTCTCAGACACGTGTTCAAAAATCCTGACACAATACAAATTTTCGATGTTTAGAATTAAAGTTGTATAATGCTTTCACTCCCACATTATTACTGTTTCTGTTGATGTCACTAAAATGCCTTAAATAAATCTAGTTTCTTTGCTATTTAACAAAAAGTTCAGCGTGTTTTCATCTGACCTAGTTTGCCGACGAGAGAAAAAGGCTGATATCTTCAATGTTACAATTAGAAACGAAAAATCCCTTTAGTATAAGCTGTATTTCAATATTCTACAGCTTTCAATTCGTGAAATAATGGTATATATCACGGATAACGAAATTGTGTCAGCTTTTTCGTTCCGAACCGACGAATAAGGGGAATCCTCTCGTGATGTTTTAGCATTACATGATTATTTTTATCCCAACTGCACCAGGAAGTTATGTTGACTAAAGCTTAAATAATAATAAAACAGCGAAGAAAATGTTTGTTTCTCATTTAATAACAGTATTAAATGTCTTTTCAATTTCATGGAATAATATTGGATCTTCATTTCATATTATTAACGGCAATCTCAAAATAGATCAGGACGAGTCATGACCTCAATTTTACCTGGTTTTCATAAGTGCGATTATGGGCTTTTAAATAATTAATTCGTGAAATATTTCAAAGTTAAAATATAATATCGTTTTTCCTGTCCCAGATTAACATTTTCCATAACTTGTATTAATGGTCACTCGATTGTACAAGCTGTTTGATGCACAAGTGGTGAAAAAGGGGGGATGCTCATAATTATTGTTGCCATTTCTATTATTTAACAGGATACGATAAAGGTTAAATTATACGACAGAAAATAAGATTTTGGACAATTGGTAACGTGTAAAATATTTACAAACATATCAAAAGAAGTGAATACTTATTATTGCATGCTAAATAGGTATGAACGGCGACAAGACCACGCCTCAACACGTGGTTTTAAAAATCCCAAACCGAAAAAAAAATATATTTCATATTATTAAGTTGATAAGGTCAACTTTTTAAGACTCTAGTTGCATCATGGAACCTTAAAATGTGTTTCATGTAAACTTTCCGTACATTTGGATATAAGCATATTATAAATCTACGAAAGTGGGAGGAGAAATCTAATTATCAATGCATGTTTTCAAACAAAGAGAACTCCGTAACCAAAACGAGAAACGGTCGGGACTTTTCCTATTAATAAAGCATATATCAAAGTTTGTTCACGCCCATTTTCAGGTATATTCATACGCGGTAACGCATTTGTGTCAGCTTTTCCGACAAAGAATTTTAACCCTCCGCGTCGCCAAAATTTGTTTACGTTTTGAGAGGTCAAGTTTGATGCGAAAGTTCATAGTAGTTTTATGATATTTGGGAATCATTTTTTGCCGAACACCTTCAGAAATATATTAAGTTTTGTGGAAAATTATCTTTACTTCTATATTTATTGAATTTGTAAGTAAATAAGGGGTTTTCCAGAGACAGGTAAAATAAACAAATTGTTTGTCTGTAAAGCGCC
>MJUU01064254.1:11913-33058 GCA_002080025.1 Modiolus philippinarum | reverse complement strand
AGGTAGGTCAATGATATTTGGTATATAGGTTGGTCTTAGGTAGTATATGACAGTCTGTCATGTGGCTTTTGTCCTTGACCTCAATTTCATGGTCTAGTCAGCATGTTAAGTTTTTGTGATTCGGTTTTTCTCAGTAACTATAAGTGGTAGGTCAATGATATTTAGTATATAGGTTGGTCTTAGGTAGTACATGACAGTCTGTCATATGGCTTTTGTCCTTGACCTCAATTTAACGGTCTAGTGAGCATGTTAAGTTTTAGTGATTAAGTCATTTTCTCAGTAACTATAAGTGGTAGGTCAATGATATTTGGTATATAGGTTGGTCTTGGGTAGTACATGACAATCTGCTATATGGTTTTTGTCTTTGACCTCAATTTTACGGTCCAGTGATCATGTTAAGTTTCCCAGTATCTTTTAATGTAAGGTCATTAATATTTGGTATTTGGGTTTGTCCTAAATTGAACATGACATCCTGCTGTTTGGCTTTAGCCTTGACCTCATTTTCACATGAACATGTTTGGTTTATAGTATCTATCAGTGGTCACTGATATTTTTTTTTTTGGTGATTCATGACAGTCTGCTCAGAGTATTGCCTTTGTCACTTACCCTAATTTCACAGTCTAGCAAATATGTTTTATTTTCTGATTCAGTCAGTTTGAGAATTCACATCAATTTTGCGACCATGAAGGGACGGGCGAGACATCAATTTGGGTCCACACTTGTTTGTAAGACTTTGAGTCTTTACTTTTATAAAAAATGAAAATGTTGAAATTTCAAAAAAAAAGTTTGATGCGGCTAGTTAACCTTTTGGTAGATGCGGATGGGACTTATTTTTACTTTTATAAAAAATAAAAATGATGAAATTTCAAAAAAAAAGTTTGATGCGGCTACCTTTTGGTAGATGCGGGTGGGGCTTGAGAAACATTTTTTAGCTCGCTGGGACGAATGTCCGGAGAGCTATTGTCATCACCCCGGTGTCGTCGGCGTCAGCAAAACTTTAACCTGGCTTGTGGAATTTAACCCCTGCGAGATGAAATTCATGACCTTATGAACTATCATGAATGATTCATGAATATTCATGAATGATACATGAAAGTTCATTATAATTCATGAATTTAATTCATGAATTATTCATAAAAGTATTTTATGAATGTTCATGAAGTTTTGATGAATCACGGGTTGTTCATAAAATTCATGAGTTATTTATAAAAGTATTTTATGAATGTTCATGAAATTTTGATGAATCACGAGTTAATCATTAAAATTCATGAACTATTCATAAAAGCATTTTATGGATGTTCATGAAGTTTTGATGAATTGTTGGTTATCATTAAAAGTTCATGAAGTTCTTATGCATCATACATTGAATTTCTTAAACATTTATAGGTATTCATGAATTATTTAAGAAATAATTTACTGTACTTATATAATATTATTTTAACCACTGGTGAGCACTTTATAGAAAACATTGTTTATTCAATATTCCGAGTGTCAATTATTTGAGACTTATTAAATAATATTGTGAATGTTTATGAAGTTTTGATGAATTTTCATGAATTTTGATGAAGTTAAGTGAATCATAAATATTATAAGTATAACAGACTTTTCATAAAATTGATAAAAGTTTTACTGAAACATTAAAATACTAATGCAATGTTCATCAGTCAGTTATGCTTTTTGAATAATTCAAGAATTTTATAAAATGGATCTTAGAACAACTTAACACAATGCAGACAACGGACAAACAAAAAAACTGAATTCAAAAATCTATTAATAAATTTTATGACATAATTGGTGAATTTGACATCTTTTCTAACCATAAATCATCAATCCAGAAGATCTGATTACCCTAGAACTGGCAACTTATCTAGTTTTTCATGAAAGAAAAATTTTATTTTGCAAAAGTATTCTTCTATATACATGATATACTTTACATTATAATTATCTCCCTTTTTAAAAAAATTATTTAAATATAGTAAAGCATTTTATTGGATATAATAGATTCTTCAATATATAATGAGGTGAATGCATATTAAATATGTGGAGTTAAAAAGTTAGAGTAAAGCCTGTCAAAGTTGTTGGAATGCATTACAGGATCCATTAGCCAAGACATTAGTATGAAGACCATCCAAAACCTTATGGAAAATCTGCCCTCCAAGGACTAATCATTATGTATTCATAAACTGGAAATCGATATGAATGTTCATGAATATACTGAAGGATTCATCATATGTTCATGATTTTTTATGAACTATTTATGAATATATTTTATGAATAGTTCATGAACATTTGATGAACAATTCCACATGAATGTTCATGACTTTTAATTGTTTTTAAAAAAGATCATGAACTTTTTTCTTCATGAATAGTTCATGAACATTGCAGTTCATGAAGTTTCATGTCGATTTTCAGTTCATGAATTGTTCATTGAATGTTCATGAATAAATTATGAACTATTCATGAAATCTGTTCATTAACAGTTCATGAAATGTTCATGCATATTCATGAATTATTCATGAGACTCTGACAGGTGGAGACCTGAAGAACTAGGATGTTGATATTTAATATGTGTCATCCTTGTGATGAGAGCTTTCTTTTGGTACCATACTTGTAGACATTTTGACCTTGACCTTGCCCTTAGGGCAATTTTTAAAAAACTTTAACTTTGCCTCTAGAAGGTAGGCTTTTAGTGGTAGGGAGTTCATATTTGGTATGTAACTTCCTTTCTAAAGGTACCATATTTGTAGACATTTTGACCTTGACCTTGCCCTTAGGGCAATTTTTAAAAAACTTTAACTTTGCCTCTAGAAGGTAGGCTTTTAGTGGTAGGGAGTTCATATTTGGTATGTAACTTCCTTATCAGGAGAGCTTTCTAAAGGTACCATATTTGTTGACATTTTGACCTTGACCTTGCCCTGAGGGCAATTTTTTAAAAACTTTAACTTCACTTCTAGAATTAAGTTGCTTAGTGGTAGGGTGATCATATTTGGTATTTGAAGTTTTTTTGATGAGAGCTTTCTAATGGTACCATATTAGTAGACATTTTGACCTTGACCTTGAGGGCAATTTTTTAAAAACTTTTTACTTTGCCTCTAGAATTAAGTTTTTTAGTGATAGGGTGTTTAAATTTGATATGTAACTTTCTTGTGAAGAAAGCTTTTTATTACTTTCGAATTTATTGTGCATTGAAGTTACTGGAATCCCCGGTGAGCTATGTTGTCTTCTGACAACTCTTGTTTTTAATGGCCTTATGGTATTAGTAAAAGCTGACATTAGAAAAAATTAAGAATAGGAAAGCCAAGATCAGCTCGCAGGCTGGTAGATGTTTGAATTGACAAGTAAGGTAGACCTAAATGAGACGCTTTGACAACAAGGTTTATTGGATTGTCTGTGTCTGCAATAGTCTAGTTGATTGATACAGTTGAACTTCGATGGCTCGAACTGCAATAAATTGAACACAATGGATGTCTCCAACCCTTTTTATGGTCCCTTTGTTCAAGTTTAAACATAGTTCGACCTCGATATTTCGAACATCCCCTTAGCTCGAACTGTTTTCAACAATCCCTTGGGTGTTCGAAGTTTGACTGTACTTAGATGAAGAACAACAATAAAAGCGTTGTTCCTTTGCTTGTTTTTTACCATGTATTTGTAGAGACTTTGTCTCATGTGCATTTACTCCATATCCCTTTATTCACCATTTACTATTGAGACCCTTTTGTTTTGTTTTTGGATTTACTTTGATGGTTTACAGATTGAGTTTTGTCTCGATTCTTTATTTTTCTAAATTGGGGGGTTGGGGATGCATTCTTGAAGTTCTTGTATATCTAGTCTCTGATGCATAAGCATACTTTTGCTGGCTGGGGCATATCCTTCAGCTGTATACTTTTTAGCTCGCGGGACGAATGTCTGGAGAGCTATTGTCATACCCCCAGTGTCGTCGTCGTCGTCAGCAAAACTTAAACCTGGCTTGTGGAATTGAGACCTGAATAGCTAGGATGTTGATATTTGGTATGTGACTTCCTTTTGATGAGAGCTTTCTTCTGGTACTATAATTGTAGACATTTTGACCTTGACCTTGCCCTTAGGGCAATGTTTCAAAAATTTTAACCTTGCTTCTAGAAGGTAGGCTTTTAATAGTAGGGTGTTCATATTTAGTATGTGACTTCCTTATGATTATAGCTTTCTTCTGGTACCATTCTTGTAGACATTTTGACCTTGACCTTGCACTGGGGGCAATTTTTAAAAGACTTAAATCTTGCCTCTAGAAGGTGGGATTTTAGTGATAGGGTGTTCATATTTGGTATGTAACTTCTTTATAATCAGAGCTTTCTTCGGGTACCATACTTGTAGACATTTTGACCTTGACCTTGCCCTGAAGGCAATTTTTGAAAAACTTCAACCTTGCCTATAGAAGGTAGGATTTTACCAATAGGGTGTTTACATTTAGTATGTAACTTCCTTATTTTGAGAGCTTTCTAGTGGTACCATTTTTGTAGACATCTTGACCTTGCCCTGAGGGCATTTTTTTAAAAACTTAAACTTTGCTTCTAGAATTAATTTGTTTAGTTGTAGGGTGTTCATATTTGGGATGTGACGTTCTTTTGATGAGAGCTTTCTAATGGTACTATATTTCCTTGACGTTGCACTGAGGGCAATTTTTTAAAACTTTAACCTTGCTTCTAGAATTAAATTGTTTAGTGATATTGTGTACATATTTGGTATGCGACTTTCTTGTGATGAGAGCTTTCTGATGGTACCGTAGTTGTAGACATTTTGACCTTGACCTTACCCTTAGGGCAATTTTTAAAAAACCTTAAACTTGCTCCCAGAATCAAGTTGTTTAGTGATAGGGTGTTTATATTTAATATGTGACTTTCTTGTGAAGAGAGCTTTCTATTACTTTCAAATTAATTGTGCATTGAGGTTACTGGAATCCCCGGCGAGCTATGTTGTCTTCTGACAACTCTTGTTACGCCCATCTAATGATGGATGTATTATGGTATACCTATGTCCAATTGTCTGTCTGTCTGTCTGTTTCATATGTCACTCTCTTGACAATTACCCTTTAGACAATTCACTTCAAAATTTGTATAGGTATTCTTTGTGAAGCTTTGTTTTTTCTTTCTTTCAAGAGTTATTGGCCTTTTATTTTTCAATTTTTAGGCAATTTTTTACAATGTCCCACTCAAACTTGACAACCTTTTGTCAATTCATTTCAAAGTTTGTGGAGATTTTCCTTAAGGAGATATCAAGCTTCATTTGCCAGTTATAGGTGTATTCTTAATTAAGAACCCCTGATCTCAATCACTAAAAGTTTTGATGGGTTACCTCAGGCAAATTATGGGACTTGGTGCAGTTGTCCAATAGCATTCTTTGGTCTTTTGGAGCATTCTTTTGTTTTAGATACATCTTTAATTTTTGCATGGGTGTATTCTAGTCTGAACACATTTAATGTTTGTAATGCAATAGCATATTTCAGCCAGTTGGGGCATTCTTGTTGTTGTCTTTGTATAGTACATGTATATTTTTCAGACTTGCCTACCCTTAAGTTTTGAAGTAAGGCTTACTATTTTAAGAGTTATCTTCTTACGATTGTCTAACATTTCCTTATGATTTTGTCAGTTTGGGGCTATTCCAGAAAATTTTCATTACTGTTTTGTATATTATAGTTAAAATCAGCATTTCTATTAACAAGAAAGAATGTGAAAAGGGTTTTTAAAATCAAAATCTCAGTTTTCATTTAAGAAAGGGCATTCTTGGTGTTTGTATTTTGTGCCTACAGAATGTACCATTCACTGTAAGGTGTAGTTTTTGTGCGAAAATTACATTTTACGGCATAAAAAGGTGCATTACTTTTTTGCATCTCAAATAACGATATTTCATGAAGTAACTTACTATTTTTGACCATGAGTTAGATGGGCAAGTCTGGTTTTTTTTTTTTGGCCAGAGGGAACATTCTTGGCATATATATACACATGTAAAATTTGTGGTTCAAAATAAACATTTATTCGGTCTGTAGTGGCATTGTTGTTTGGATTCGTCTATTTGTAATGGCTTGGCATATTTGGCTGAAGAGGATATTTTTGTCATTTTGAACTATCCAGTAATTGTCATTCTTTGCAAATCGTGGCTGTCCAAGAAATTCTTATCATTTGGGACTATCTAATGTTCATCATGCTTTGTCACATTTTGGCCTTTTAGGGAATTCTTGTCACTTTGAACCCTCTAATATTTGTAATGCATCAAAATAATTAATTGATTTTTACACCAAGTGACAGGGAAGTGGTAGGGTATTCTATGTGGTACCATCAGTTTTGTTCATACTTCCGCCTTGGATGGCAACTTTAGTAAATTTCATACCGTCTTTGAACTTGGAATGCAAGTTGCGTACCAGAAATCTAAGACCAAATTGGAGGACTGAAAAGGTTAAAGAGGTATGCTCCTGAAACTTGGAAACCTTGGGTTGTAAGGTTTTCTTGTGTGGCACACCTGTGTATGTTACTTAAAATTCCATTTAAATTAAGTTCTTAGTTGTAAACCTTGATGTCTATTAATATATAACCCATTTATGACTATACTTTTATTTTTCAGATCCAAATAGATCCATATTTAGAGGACTCTATGTGTAGTTCCTGTGGTATACAACAAGGACCATATTTTTGTCGTGACATGGTCTGTTTCAAGTACTTCTGTAGGACATGCTGGTACTGGCAACATGCCCTGGATAGCCTACGTCATCACAAACCAGTCACCAGGAACACTAAGACCTCAAACATCATTGCTGCTGCTTCAATGTAAGTTTGGGGGGAGGGGTGCATAACAAACCTGTCTCCAGGAACACAAAAACCTCAAAGATCATTGCTGCTGCTTCAATGTAAGTTTGGGGAGGGGTACATTAACCTGTCACAAGGAACACAAAAACCTCAAACATCATCCCTGCTGCTTCAATGTAAGTTTGGGGCAGGGGTGGGAGGGGTACAAAACAAATCTGTCACAAGGAAAAAAAGACCCCAAATCATCATTACTGCTGCTTCAATGTAAGTTTGGGGGAGGGGTCCATAACCAACCTGTCACCAAGAACACAGACCTCAGACATCATTGCTGCTGCTTCAATGTAAGTTTGGGGGAGGGGTCCATAACAAACCTGTCACAAGGAACACAAAGATCTCAAACATCATTGCTGCTGCTTCAATGTAAGTTTGGCGGAGGGTTTATATTTAAGTAACTATATGGGGAATGGTCGACTTTAAACTTTGCGTGCCTGTACATTAGGTCTCTTTAACCTCAATTTTTGCTCAAGTGACTTGCATTCATGTCAGAGTTTATATCTCATTAACTTTAGTAGGATCATCTAGATATACATATACATTCATTGATGGTTGGTCAGCATCCATTCAAAATTAGGTCACTTTGACCTGCAATTTCGGCATGAGTGACAAATATTCAAGTTTATGTATGAGACCAGAACTCGGTCACTGTTTATAGTCCGATCATCTTACCTGTAACATGCATGTATTTAGCGTAGGTCAGCATCCAGTCAAAAACAGGTCACTTCAAACTTTATTTTCTGCTTCAGTGACTTGCATTCAGCTTCATATTCAAGTTCACGGTCTCAGTAGATGGTTGCATCATTTAACCTTGCATGTGGGAGGGTATTGGTCAACGTTCTGGCAAATTTTGGTCACTTTTGACCTATATTTTCTGCTTGATTGACTTGCATTCAAGTTTATGTCACAGCTATTTCAATCATAGTGTCAATGCACATGATATCTAACCTTGCACATGCATGTATCTCTTATGGCAGGTCAATTTTGACCCTAAAAAGTGTACAAATATGAATTAGCCATGTAAAATTGACTATCTGGTTCTCAGATAATGACTTTAAAAAAAATGGTGAGGGAGGGAGGGTATTTAATTTTTAATTTTTGTATTTATTTTCTACGCAGCATACTTGTCCATTCTTCAACTCATCCATGCTCCATCGTAAACTTTTCAGCTTTTATGAATAAAAATTAAAAAATGATAAAGTATATAGTATGAGAGAACAAAACCATACTACATGTAGTACATCAAAAAAATAAAAATAAAAATAATAAAAATAATACTCCAGAGACAATGAAAAACACAAATAGCATAGACATCACACAAAGACGAGAAAAGAAAAATGTTTTTTAGCTCACCTGGCCAAAGGCTTTTGCTATCACTCGGCATCCGTCCATTAACTTTTGTTCAAAAATCTTTTCCTCTGAAACTACCGGATCAATGCTAACCAAACTTGACCTGGATAATCACCAGGGTATGCACTTTCAAGTTTGTGATTTTTATCTCCGTAAACCAAACAACTTGGCCGCTGTTACTAAAAATAGAACTTAGGGGTAAATTGCTGTTTTTTGCAAATAACTCAAAAACCATTACAGATATCAAAATTCTGACATTGAGTAAAAATGATCAGCATGATGAGATCTACCCACTGTACAATTTTGAAGAAAATCTGAAAACCCGTCTCGCAGTTTTGGCCCTTTTTCCGTAAATTTTCAAAAATTTTTGCATTTTTTATTTTTTATTTCAAAAAGTGTAACAGATGGAGGTCAAGTGTAAATGCAAAAATATTCAGCATATCAAGATCTACCCAACCTGTAATTTTGAAGAAAATCCATAAACCCTTGTAGGATTTATTGCCCTTCTTTCACAAAATTTTTCAATTTTATTTCATGAAGATTAAGTGTAAAATTATGAAATGTTTGCCATGCTGAGGCTACTTTGAAACTGGTATTGAAAATAGTTCATTGACCGCCATTTTCAAGATGGCTGCAAAAAAACGGCTGGAAAATTCAATATTGTCCAATTTCAATGAAATTTGGTTTCCAAATAGATATTGATGTTGCGACTTCAAAACCCGTGTTGAAAATTGTTTGTTGACTGGCTGCCAATAAAGGTGAGAAAATTCAACATTGTCCGATTTCAATGAAATTTGGTTTCCAAATAGGTATTGATGTTGGAACTTCAAAACTGATGTCAAAAATTGTTCATTGACCACCATTTTCAAAATGGCTGCCAAAAAAGGCGGGAAAATTCAACATTGTCCAATTTCAATGAAATTTGGTTGCCAGATAGGTATTGATGTCACAACTTCAAAACCGATGTTGAAAATTATTTGTTGACTGCCATTTTCAAAATGGCCACCAAAAAAGGCGGTAAAATTCAATGTTGTCTGATTTCAATGAAATTTGGTTTCCAAATAGGTATTGATGTTGCAACTTCGAAACTTATGTTGAAAATTGTTTGCTGATGGCCATTTTCAAAAAGGTTGCCAAAAAAGGCCGGAAAATTATTTGTCGACCGCCATTTATTTACATAATGATGTCTCTGTTTCAAATCTGGTGTTGAAAGTGGTCCTTAGCAAGAGTGTTTTTTGTCAATAAAGCCCAGCAAAGAAAAATAGTACAACATGATCAGACTTTAAATACTGTTCAAGATATTGGTGGTTTTTGAGGTACTAAAGTTTGAGAGACTGATGATCAACTGATAACTTGCAATGTTACCACAATTGTGGCAACTGAAAGCCAGGTGAGCGATACAGGCTCCTGTGAGCCTCTAGTTGATCAGACCATCAATTGAGTTTGCATCTAGAATTTTGGAGTCAAAGCAAACTGCAAACATCAGACATGAAACATGTAAAGAAAAGGCAGATTCAATATACCTCACCTTAAGTCTCCCTTATAGACAGGAGAATGATAGAACCTTGATGATATCTAATGGGATCTGGTAAATAAGGTGGATTATTGTATTATTTACTTGTTGACAGCAGTACATTAGTGGCGGAGTTACAGATACACAGACATTTAGATAGAGGCAAATTTATCAAGGAAGTTATAACAATAAATTCTTCCAGTGAGCAAAATGAAAGCGGATCCCCTTCCAGTGACTGAAGTGACAGGCTAAGAGAGACCCTGCTCAGACTGGAGTTCAAAACATTCTTGTGCATTAAAGGATCTCTGTTTTGGGATTTTTCAGGCAGACTTGCCGTACTCCCGTAAAAGCACTCTTTTTCATAATTTCCTAAACAGTTGTTTAGTCTGCCACATTCACAATAAACGATGGGTTAATGCATAAAAATCTGCAAAAGTGTCAGCGAAATCAACTTTTGTTTTGTTGTTGACAAAATCATTTGGAATATAAACTGGAAGTAGCGATTTCTTCAAAGAAAACAAAAAATCAAGATAGCTAAGAATGAAATTTGAGTTGTCTCTCTTTAATTAAGTCAAGTGAAAAAGCAGGAAAATTTGAACGCGGATTTTGTTACCATTGTATTTATTTTTTGGGGGGCAATAAATACAAGCCAGTGGCGGTATCTGAGAACCAGATAATTAATTTTACATGGCCTTAGATATGAAAAAAAAAAGTTGTCATGATCAATATCCTTAAAAGTACATGATTTTTGTGGTAAAAAATGTTTATTAACTGTGGTGTAAACATATTTTATTAACTAAATCACATAAAAAATTATAACATTCAAATAGCACAATACTTATTACAAATACATTTTGACATAGTTAAAAGGAATCCGGTAACCGTAGCCGAAGTTTTGATATAAATCTGTTTCCGTTTATTAACCTTATTATATTTGATGCTGTTGTGAGTGTTTTTTACTGAAAATGTTCTAACAGAATGATATGAAACCTAATTTTCTTTTTTTCAGAAATGGTGTAGATATTTAGGAAAATAATATGTAACTATGGAAACAGTTACCTCCATTCACAAGAGAAGTGCTTCAAAGGGAGACAAGTGCTACAAAAGGAAAATAAGTGCTATAGACAGTGGAAATAATAACAGCTTGTGTTTAAATTTTCTGTGTTTTAAGAAATTTTTACATAAGTTAACAATTCTGTTTTACATGAAATACAAACTCTCCAGATTTTTTAGATCATCAAATCTGCATTGAGGAATACATGTTTTATTTTAAGGGTAATTAGAGCTTTTTTTTTGAATATGAGGTATTTTGTAATTTTTTATATATATAATTTCTATGTAGAATGAAGACTACTAGTGCCATTTTATATAAAATGCAGGTGTATATGGTTGTTTTTTAACAAGTATTAAAATCTGAATTTTCTGAAGAAATCTAAGGATTTTGAAATTTTTAAGTGTAAACTGTGTTGAAAATTTTCAGTCTTGGAGCTGAAAAAAATAAAGGAAATTTAAAAATCATTTAATGTAGAGCATTAAATTTTTACACTAACTACTAAAAAATTTGAAGAAAAATCATTTAATGTTGAACATTAAATTTTTATAAAGATAAGAAAATGTTTTAAGAAATAATCTGTATTAAGTAAAATCAAATGCTTGATAAAAATTTGATGAAATATTTAATGCTGAACATTAAATTTTTATAAAGATAAAAAATATTTTAAGTGATTATCTGGAGTTGAGTATAAAATAATGCTTGATAAAAATTTTTACGAAAAAAATAAAAGCAAGAAATTTTAATTTCCTTCCATCAATATTAAGAATTTATTTTTTTATATATCATAGGGAAATATTTTAGTAAGATATTTAAACACAAACTCACTTTTCGTAAATTCCAAACTCATAAACATTCAATAGTATGTCTTATTTAGTTGTATATATTTTGTTCTTATTTTTTCTGTTGTTTATTTTGAATGGTTACGATAAAAACATTCAAAAACGGGTTGTCAAGAAAAAAAAAATTAAAAAAATACAAAAATAAAAATAAAAAAGTGCTACATTTATATATTAAGTTCATGTGTTTTTTGTTTAATGTATTTTTGCCATTTTATAACAGAAACGGTCTCGGAGCACCTCTATTTTTGTATATAATTTTTGTATGCTATGAAGATTTATGTCAAATGTTTAAAATTGTCATTTTACACCATGAAATGGTTATGTTTTGGTAACTATGGTAAAAAAAAATATTGAAAATTTTATTGTGTAAATTTTATTTAAATGTTTGCTTAATTTTATGTGTAAACCCGTTCATTCCCCTTCACCTTTTCCAGCAAAAGTGAGAGAATTTCACCTAACAATAACTTATCTTGTCTCAGGATATCCCAGCAAAGTGCCAATAGTAACTTTTGACTTTTTTGGATAACTCACTATATTACAAATTTGTTGGTTGCCGACTCTGTTAATCAACTGGAAAAGTAGTCTGGTGTTTTAAATCAGTTACTAGTCTACATGTTTGTTTACTGCCGACCCCACTGCCTTATCTAGTCAACTAAAATAACAAAGGCACAAAGTCGGGGTGTTCTTAATTTGAAGTCCAAAAAGAAGTTTATTGGTCTGATTTAACCAATTTGTTGTTAAATAAGATGTCTTTAAAATAAGAGGAATCTTCTGTTTAAATTTGAAATTGTACCCCTCATTATTGGAATATACTTGTGGTCCTCTTTCATTATGTCCAATATTTTTCATCACAGAGTACTCCCTCCTGCCTGAAGAAATTCATTTGAATTTCTTTCAGTGAGTTGTGTATTGTAAGCATTTTTAGATGCTTTGTGATATTAACTTCATGATTGAAAGGACTTTGAAAATGTGGAACGAGTAGGGGTGCATGCAACTTCATGCTAACAAGAATTTTGTAAATATTAAAGGTTTCTATGTAATCAAAGAAAAGTACTGACCAAACTGACCAGATATTTTTAATACTGGCAGTAAAGGGAGGCAAATCTTTTACCTGTAAGACCAAGGGAGATAATTTTAAGTAATTGGCCAATATTTACATGATTTAGCTTTAGAACAGCTTTATTATGTTGTTGATCAGCTGTTTGTCCTGTTCATTTTATGTAAATTTTAAAAACACACATGTATATGTGGTTATGCTATTTTATTAATGTTGGGATGACATATTTGATCTAATTAGTACTCCTTAAAATTCTTGCTTTATTTTCAGTATCAGTTTAATTGAAATACTTTGATCAGTTGGACAAATTTTATTGGAATCTACTTGTCTCAGAATTTGCATTGAAATATTTTCTATTGTGAATATTAGCTCAAATATGTTATCCTTAATAATGGAGAATTATAATAACATAAATTTCCTATGATTAAGGTGTGTATTTAGAATAAACAAACTATGAACAACATAGAGAAGTTTTGTTTATAAATTTTATCAAGTTATTTATTAATCTTTCTTTTATATCAGCTGTGAAAATAAATCTGACTTTTACTGTATAAATCTCACTTCTGTCTTTACTGTTTTTAAACCACTCTTCTACTCATCTTCAAGCTTTTAATATATTTAAGGTATAAATATGTGTATCTTGTACAAGAAGGAAAAGTCGAGAGACATAAAGACATCGTCTATTTCCATGATTTTTGTGCAGAGAATTTTTTTCACATTTTCACAATTCAAACGTTATGTGGAAATACTTACATACTTTATCCAAAATGAAATCGCAAAACATAATAAAGATATATTATTAAGTTCTGAATAAACACAATTTTAATTATGTAAAGAAGGATATTTCAAACAAATTTCATTTAGATCTCTCTAGAGGAAATTTCAGTGTATTATTACCTTTCCACACAAAGGGCAATAACTCTTTCCTCTTGTACAAGATACATTGGAAAGTCTATTTTATCTTTAGAAAAAATTCTTTAAATGACATTTTATTCTGTTTTGTCTTTCAAGGTCATTTAAAATATTTCTATATTTATGTAAGTTTTAATGTTAGCATAATTTATGTTTAGGAGAATTATTTGTGTATTTTTTTTTATAATAAAACAAAGAGTTAGAAATTAGACTATAATTTCTATTTTGTGTTTTTTAAGTAATGTTTTACTTCTGTGAGCAACATAGAATGCAAGTAAAACATAATTGTGACTCTTTTATGGTCTTTGAGTTATTTTTTACACTTTAAGGATCAATTTTCAAGTCTTTATCAACCATTTTATTTTTTTCTACCTTTTCACAACTTCTTACATAAGGGAGACAACTCAGGATTTATTTCTGATATCTGTAGTTGTGGTTTGGAAAAGAAATTATTATTGTTCTTTAAGAATTGATAAAATATATGCAAAGAAAATTCTGTATAATTGAATTAATTAACATGTGTAAGTTCATTAACTTTAGTGTTGTCAGTTGATGAGTACAACGTTTAACTGTAACAGATTTGTCTACCCTTAAGATTTTGTGGATGTTTGGCATTCATAGTGAAATGCTGCTCATTTTCAATTTTGTGGTTGGAAATTGGAATACACATTTCAAAGCTATTCCAAATGATAAAGAATGATAAAGCATTTTAAATGATACTGAAAAAAACGACCTCCAAACTTTGTCAAGTGCTTTAAAATATTACAATTTATGACAAAAAGGGTGACCAAGTCTAGCTGTTATTGGTAATACACTATTCTTGTATGTAATGTGATTGAGATATTAGTTCTTCATTTAAATAATTATTTGTATGAAATGGACCAGTAATCAAAATGATCATTTATCTTGACTGACAAGGTATAATTTCAGTATTATTTTTTCATTATGATACATGAAATGAGAGGTTTCATTGTGAGTATTTTGTAATTTATTTTGTGAAGAGGTATAAATGATATTATTGTGTATGAAATATGAGAATTTATGGAGAGTTCACATGTAATCTAAAGACACATGAGCAACATTTCAAATAGATTTCAAAAACTTTTATTGGATTAGCTAAAACATATAAATGTCTGTTAGATTCCAACCATTATGATAAGACATCAATTAGTATGATTTACTTCTGAATGTTTTTCTGTTTCAAAAGTTTAAAGGCGTTAAAATAAAAATGCTAAAAAGGCATAAAATGCTAAAAAAGGCATAATAGCAGGAACAAGGTGTTTTGTAGTCTGATAGAAAACATAGGCTAAATTTGTGCAAAGCCATAATTATTATTTTGTATGGTTGGTAAATTCCAGCCGAGTTTGAATTACATGAATTGGTCTGAAATTACTGATGCTGCTCAATCATAGTTGGCATTTATGTGTTTTGTATTGCATGGAAGGGATGTTAGCAGATTTTCCCTGAAGTATTTGACAATTACAGGTGAACTGTCCATAAGAACAATTAATGTAGTTGAACGTGAGGGGTTGAACTAAGTAAGGCAGTGTGTGTAGCAGGGAGCTATCATTATTTCACATTATACTCAGGGAGAAGTTATTTTGTATTTTTGATACATTTTTTTGTTTGTTTTTCACTGCACTTATTGAGACCCTTTTGTTCAAATTTATCAATTTTTGCAAGAATAAATAATTTTTGCAGATATATGTTTTTTCTCTGCCTTTAAAACAGATTTGAAGTGGAAAAAATCTTCAGAATATGTTTAAAGATTAAGTGCCACATTGCAGCAAAGGACAAAGACATAAATT
Source organism: Modiolus philippinarum (assembly GCA_002080025.1). Classification (NCBI taxonomy): domain Eukaryota; kingdom Metazoa; phylum Mollusca; class Bivalvia; order Mytilida; family Modiolidae; genus Modiolus; species Modiolus philippinarum. Next base: position 17,698 of record MJUU01064254.1, on the reverse strand, counting down.
ATTCTATATCTTGTTGTTATGCCCTTGCTCTGGAGAAGTCATATACCGTTTTACTTGTGTCTGTCATTCTGTTTGTCTGTCACGTCTCTTGGCAGAGGTGTGCAAGTTATTGTAGATGGGGATGGTTTTTGTCTCGCCCTCGTCAAAAGTTGCGGAAAGCGAGACATAGGCATGCAAAGTCATAATATACAGGATATTTTGAAAACCCTTTGATGTAGGAACATCATATTTGGTCCAGTGGTAGTACTAATCAAGCGCTACCAGCGGACATAAGGTCATGTGACCTTGACCTCAATTGCTCGGTCAAGTCAAGTTTCTCTGCTTAAGTCCATTTCTCAATAACTAGAAGTGGTAGGTTGATAATATTTGGTATGTAGGTTAATCTTGGGTAGTACATGTCAGTCAGGCAGGTGACTTTTGTCCTTGACATCAATTTCACAGTCTAGTGGCCATGTTAAGTTATTCTGCTTAAAGTCCATTTCTCAATAACTAGAAGTGGTAGGTTGATAATATTTGGTATGTAGGTTGGTCTTGGGTAGTACATGTCAGTCTGGCTGATGGGTTCATAATATTTGGTATGTAGGTTGGTGTTGGGTAGTACATGTCAGTCTGGCATATGACTTTTGTCCTTGACCTCAATTTCACGGTCTAGTGGCCAAGTTAAGTTATAATGCTTAAGTCCATTTCTCAATACTGTAAACCGGGAAATTTTCGTGCCGTCTTTATTTCACGGTAAATTGGCAGGATTATAGTTCGCACAGTTTTGAATTCAGGCTGCAAAATTGTTGACCTTTGACTTCTATAATAGACAAGTATATTCGCGCCGTTTTATTTTCGCGCTTCCATTCCAAACGCGAAAATCGTGAAAATAAAACTGCCGCAAAAATTTCCCGGTTTACAGTAACTAGAAGTTGTAGGTTGATAATATTTGTTATGTATGTCTTTGGTAGTACATGTCCGTCTGGCAGGTGACTTAATTTTGTCCTTGACCTCAATTTCATGGTCTTAGTGGCCAGGTTAAGTTTTTCTGCTTAAGTCCATTTCTCAATAACTAGAAGTGGTAGTCTGATAATATTTGGTATGTAGGTTGGTCTTGGATAGTACATGTCAGTCTGGCAGTTTACTTTTGTCCCTTAGCTCAATTTCCCAGCTTAGTGAGCATGTTCAGTTTTCTGATTAGTTCACTTAGATTTCACATCAATTTAGAGTCCAAGCAGGGACGGGCCAGACATCTATTGAGGTCCTCACTTGGCAAATATCTTTGTCACCAAGCATATACTACTGTAAACCGGGAAATTTTGGCACCATTTTCATTTAGCAGTAAATTGACATGATTGATGTTCGGGCAGTTTTGAATTCATGCGGCCAAATTGTTGACCTTTGACTTCAATAATGGACAAGTATATTCGGGCTGTTGTATTTTCGCGCTTAAGGAGGTTCGATCCTCATGTTTTGGGATTTCTGTCAGATTTTCGGAATTCTCTGGTTATATCCATTCAAAAGCATAACAATTTTTTGCCCATGGACCCCCTTATTTTTTTCCATAATTTCATTTTATACATCTTAATGAGCATTCTGTAAAAATTTTATTAAATTTTATTTATTCAGTCACATTCATTCGTGGTCAAACCTTGCTAATGTTAATCCTATGAAAAATCCGAGGAGTTCAGTTTCCCGCCAAATTTTCAATAACTTATAGCTCAAAAACGAGATCATCAACCTATCAATTTTTTCCACTAAATTATTTCTTTTTTTAATTATCTAACAAAAATTCACATTTATTTGAAATCCTATTTATTTTCAAATGAAGTAGCGAACCCCCTTAAATTCCAAATGTGAAAATAACGAAAATAAAACTGCCGTGAACATTTCCTGGTTTATATACAGTATTTGTTCAAACTGTCCTTTCAATCTTGTTTTATAAGAAGTCTTCCGGATGCTTACAGGCGCTGGTCTGGGCAGAATTTATATGACATTACCAGTCAAGGCATTATTCTTACAAGATGCCCAAAGTCAAGGGTTTAGGTAGAATTCTTAAAATCCTCCCTCAATGGTTTAATTCTTATCGGAAAGTCGTTTCCCCGGTTGTCCCTTCCACCTGTATTTTTTTCTTCTTTTACTTGCAAATTTTTGCATTGATTAACTTGTTCTCGTCCTGATATAGCTGAAATATTGCTCATTGGACGTTAAACTCTAAATAATCAATCAATCAATATCGGAAAGGGTATCTGAAATCTTACAGGATACCTTCATTTAAATGCCTATCACAAATGGGGATTGCTACCAATGCTAAGGGCTATAACCAAGAAAAAAGCCTCAATGTTGTATCTGCTATGCAAGTCCTTGTATAATTCTAAAACGAAGTTGGGGAGGGGATATAGAGTTGGACCCTTTCATCCTTTTCGTCTGTTCTTCCATTCAAAGTTAAGACTATGTATCTTTTGAAATTAATAAGCCACAGATGTAGAAGGATTTTTCCAAGGATGTATCTGGATAGTACTTGAGGTTGATGATTTGACTTGCATTTCTTGCATGAGTGACTCATGTTTAAGATTTTGTAAGAAGCCAGATCTCTGATTCTACATCTGATAGACGAATAATATTTTGTCTGTAGATGTGTTTTGTATAGTCAAGACACTCCAGATAAAAATAAGTTCACCTTGACCTACACTTTATTTATGAGTGACTTAATGATGTAAAGTTTTTATTAGAGAACAGATCTCGGATAATACTTCTGTTAGAGGAATAATACTTTGTCTATAGATCTGTCTTGTGTAGTCAAGATGCTTTGGATAAAAATTAGGTCACTTTGACCTACATTTCATTCATGAGTGAAGGGTTTAAAGTTTTTGTAAGAATCCAGATCTCTAATGCTACAACTCTTAGAGAAGCGTTACCCCAAGGGTCAGTGAGCTTTTGCCATCACTTGGTGTCCGTCCTCCGTCCGTCCATTAACTTTTCACATTTTCATCTGCTCTGAAAGGGCTGAAACAATTTCAACCAAGCTTTACAGGAATGATGTATGGAAAGTCCTTTACAAAGATTACTCATTTCTTTCCGATCAGATAAAAAACATGGCCGCCAGTGCAGAACATATTTTTACATTGGAGCCCTGTACTAGAAAACCATCCTTTTTAGCTCACCTGGCCAAAGGCCATGTGAGCTTTTGCCATCACTTGGCATCCGTCTGCCGTAAACTTTTACATTTTAATCTTCTTATCTGAAACCACTGAGTCAAATGAAACCAAACTTTAAACAAATGTTCATTGGCATGAGGAGACTAATGTTTATGATTTTGGTGCAGATTGGAAAACCAACATGGCTGCTGTGGCTAAAAATAGAACAGAGGGGTAAATTGCAGTTTTTGGCTAATAACTCGAAAACCGTTACAGATATCAAAAAATCTGACATGGCGGTAAAAATGATCAGCATGATGAGATCTACCCACTGTGCAATTTTGAAAAAAATCTGAAACCCATCTTGGAGTTGCAGCCCTTTTTTCGTTAAATTTTCAAAATTTTTGCATTTTAAATTTTTTATTTCAAAAAGTGTATTAGATAGAGGTCAAGTGTAAATTGCAAAAATGTTCAGCATATCAATATCTACCCACCCTGAAATTTTAAAGAAAATCCATAAACCCTTGTAGGAGTTATTGCCCTTTTTTTCACCGAATTTTTGAAATTTTCATATTTTTCATCTTTTATTTCCAAAACTATAGAAGATGAAGGTCAAGTGTAAATTGATGAAATGTTTGCCATGCTGTGGCAACTTCAAAACTGATGTTTAAAATTGTTCCTCGATCGCCATTTTCAGACAGAAAATTAGACCTCATCGATAAAATCGATAAAAATGACATTTCTTTGTCATATCTTGCTTGGTCATGCATGGCATACAAGCATTTCGTTAGGTGAGAGATACAGGTTCAGTCTCTGAGCCTCTAGTTTGAATGAAGATGCCTGTTGTATAGTTTTGAATTAAGCTCCAGATGAAAATCAGAGATCTTCTCCTCTGAAATCAACTGGCCAATTGGAACCAAATTTGGTCACAATAGTCCTTTGGTGGTCCCCTTTAAAAATTGTATCCGGCAGGTCTGTAACTCATCCAAGATAGCCGCCAGTGGGGAACATAGTTTTAACATTGGACACTATGGAAAAGACATTCAAAGATATTCTTCTAAGAAACTACCCGCCCAATTATAGCCAAACTTAGTCACAATGGTCCTTAGATGGTCCAATCCAAAAAAGGTATCCGACAGGTCCGTACCACATCCAAGATGGCCGCCAGCGGGAACATAATTTTAACATTTGACCCTATAGAAAAGACATTCAAAGATCTTCCCAGAAACTACCAGTCCAGTTATAACAAAACTTAGTCACAATGGTCCTTAGATGGTCCCTTCCAAAAAGGTATCTGGCAGGTCGGTACCTCATCCAAGATGGCCGCCAGCAGGAAACATAGTTTTAACATTGGACTCTATGAGACAGAAACTGGACTACCTTCTCAGAAACTACCAGTCCAGTTATAACCAAACTTAGTCACAATGGTCCTTAGATAGTCTCTTCCAGAAAAGGTATCCAGCAGGTCTGTTACGGCACATATTGTCGCCCCTGCACATATTGTCGCCGGCGACAATATGTGCAGACGTATCGGCACATATTGTCGCCCTGCACATATTGTCGCCTACACATATTGTCGCCGGCGACAATATGTGCAGTACATTTTCGGCACATATTGTCGCCAGTTTTAAAAGAACTTGTACGTGATAATACATTACGACAATGTTGAAGTAGCAAGTGTACTTGACACATTCCCCGTTTCCCTTCTTTTTCCTATTCACTTATGCCGAGTCTTTAGAAACAAAATAGTTTGTGTTGTCATGGAAACTGAGATTGGAAGAGAAATTTTAAAATGTTAGTAGTTGAAACATGCTACGTATGTGAAAAACCGGAAGAACAAAAAAATATTGAATGGTATCAAATGAAGCTACTTAGTGTTTACAAAAAAATAAGCCATTTTTCTTGCCATATCTGTAAGTTTCGCGAATTAAGAATGTCATAGAAAGAAGTGGAACTGTCAGGGAATTTTGGAACGCTTAGTAAACCTGAAATCTATGTCCTATCTCGAATTAGCTTTACTCTTACTTCCTTACCCAAATCTTATGGTTTGACCAATGTTGTCGTTTTTATTTAGCTTTATGTTTGTACTGAATCATTCAACCCGCTACCCATAAATTTCTAGGCTTTGTTTCAAATTCCATAGCATCGTTGTCACCTCTTATCTTTGTATGTTTAATTGTTCCTAATTGATCATTCCACGAAACTGTTGTTTTAAAGTTTAAGTTCTTAAAATTAAGCTCGAATCTCATTCATGGTGACGAAAATTTATTCAAATTGCTGCCAGCTGGAATAAGTTAAGTATATTAAACTGTATTGAAAATGTATACAAAGACCCTTTAGAGAACTGATGAATGGCTGTACTGAAACTTTGTATGAATGTTCGTTATGAGATGATGACCAAGTGTTGATTAATTATAAATAAATAATCGCCAGCGGAAATTGGAAGATCTATAGGGGGTGCCATGTGTCTTATTTTTTTTTTCTAGAAAAAAATTAACTTCCCACAGAATTTAGGCAAGAACTGACCCCAAACCATGCAAACATCAACTAGACCCCTCCACCCCCGCATTTTGATTTATTAATTCGTCAGTGGCGAGGCACTTAATTAACATTAAATCCTATGGGAAATGCGTACAAACAACACAAAGTCTGGCAAGGGGCAAAAGAAG
>MJUU01064243.1:186367-202037 GCA_002080025.1 Modiolus philippinarum | reverse complement strand
GTCTGAGATTTCTAAATCTTGCATTTTCAACGGTGTTTGATTAATTTTACTCATTTTTATAATAAAAACTACTATTTATTCACCACCAAGCCGTACTGGACATCCGTCGTTACTTAGCGACGTCAATGACGTCAGAATACGTTGCTTGGTAATTTCTGTCTTGTACAGGGGGGTACAAGACAAGGAAATCTCACACCGCTAAAAATAGGAACTGTAGTGTCTAAAAAGTGAGAAAGTGAAAATGATAAATTTGATAGCGCATTTACTTTAAGAATTCTCTTCGGTCAATATACTTTTGAGGGGTTACCAGCTGGTCCATAAATTGCTAAATGTACCTCATTTTGTCATATTAAAAAATCAAAACGTTTTTGTTTCAAAGGAATCGGTATCAACTTCTTCTAAATAGCCGGTCAATTAACGCCAAGATCTTAAATGTTATTTGAAAAGTGTGTGATCCTTTGTTTGCTTATTCAATCTAGAAAACAATTATTCATACAAGAATGACATCTAACATTTAAGGCTTGCTTGTATAGACAATGAGAATCCTACCTTTCATGTCTTCTTTTTGTATTCTTTTACTTCATCGCCGGTATTTATTGGAATAATTATTTGAACATCCTTCTTACAGCAATCATGTTTAAGTTACACAAGATCATTGTATCCGTTAAAGACGTCAAGATAAAGGGATTAAGACCTGTAATTAGCATTAATATTAACATTATCTTTGATATATAGATGAACTACCTTATATCTAATTTTTGATTTGCATTCTTCACAAATTTGTTTCTTACATGATGAACAGATCGAAATGAGTTAGAATAATAAGTTATAAAAGTTACATAATGTCACTGAGTGAAGATTGTAATTTTTGTCTCCCTGTATTAGTTTTATGTTAGGCGAGAGTTATTTTCCCTGAGAGAGTGTAATTTCAACCATTTTTTATAACCGAGACGCCCTAATTTTTTTATTTATTCGGGTGTAAAGTATTTATGTATTTCATTTCCAATGTGATGTCAAAGAATATAGCATAAGAGCTCTTGCCAGCTTAATTAAAGGCGGTAGACATGGTAGAATACCGAAGGAACAAGCGAAGACCACCAAAATCGAAGTCCAAAGACATGGCAAAAACGGCAACAGAGAAAAACAGACAACACAAGGACGTGAGACAGCTACAATGCACGGAAAAAGACGACATTAATCACTCATAGCGTGAACTCGCATGAAAACCGGGAGTGACATCGGTAAGCATGTCCTGCCTCGCTAGAGACACCCGTCACACTATTAGTGATGTTTTTATTTTTTGGAAAGATCTGTTTAGTTGACCCATGTTTTGGTAAACCCAATTTTACAGAAACAAATATGTACTGTTTTTTTTTTACCTTAGCGTCAACTTGGCCACGGAAGACACGGTCGGCTGCTTTGTTTACAAACATTGCTTAAAAATTATATGACTGAATTTAAACCTCCATATTCATTCAATAGATTAAAAAAACATTCCAAAACATGTAATTCCTTATTTATCAAAGATGTAAATTGTGAAAAAGTCTTACAACGAGTGAAACAAAGTACGACTGAAAGCTTTGCAAAATATGGGTCACGTGACTTTATCTCTGGATAAAAGAAAGAGTGCACATTATAACACTTTCACTTACATTGATGTAATATGAATATTGAAAATAGTTTCTAGATAGGGAATTGTTTTTATTTAATGTGTTGCTTTATCATTTTTACTTAGTTTATTATGTTTGAAGAATTACATTCTGTTTATTTTAATAAATATTGATTTTCACTTACCTTTTTTAATTTTCTTTTCTTTACAGGTATGATTGAGGATTGGAATGGATGCATGTCACATAATTTTTTCCGTTTTTTATATTTGTGTTCCATTTTACTGAAGATTGTTATTATCATTTAGCATTTATTTAATAAAAGAAGTAATACATTTTTGTTTTTCTTTTAATTTAAAGGGGGGGGCAAAATATTAAAGCAAAAATGGCCTTTTCCTTTTTTGTAGTTTAAACCCATGTTGCTACATTCTAGTTATAAGAGTAATTTAAAACCAAGAGTTTGAACATCATTTTTGCATACAATCTGAATCGACATAAACTATAATTGTGTGACAGCTGAATGTGTATTTATTGACGGGCTTAACACAAATTTGTTAAGAGAGTGTAAGATTTTAATTTCTTTTTCAAGATGATTTATTTCAAGGACGATCAAAACGTGTTAAGATAGTTTCCGATCAAATAGGGTACACTTGTTAATCGCGTTCAGGAATTATCAAGACAGTTAAGATTGTAAAGACCAAACAAGATCTCGATTTGGTCTTGTTTGATCTGGACAAACTTAACACATCTTAATTGCCCTTGAACGCAGTTATTTTGTTTGATCTTGATAAACTGAACAGGTTTTGATAGTCCTTGAGAGTAATTATCTTGAAATACGACTGAATATCTTACACTGACTTGACGAAACTGTGTTAAGCCTGTCCAGATCGTGATAAGATCAAAATGGCCAAACAAGATCATAACAGATCTGCTAGTGTTTGTAGTTAAATCCAGAAAAGAAGTCGCAAAATTACAGGATATATGATCAAAATAAACTTACATCTGCATATTTAGGTGTTAAAAATAAAACTTATCTGTTCTTACTGCACCAAAAAAATATAGAGTGCCCGAGTCAACGTTAGGGGATCGTATTTCTGGTCGTGTCAATATTGACAGTGGCAGTATGGGAAAGATGAAGAAAACAAAATTAGTTAAACATCTTTTAAAAGTAGCTCACACTGGTTATGGTTACAATAGAAAAGAAATAGTTGATATTGCGTCCGATTATTCTGTAACTCTTGGAAAAAGATCCACTGACAAACAATTAACATTAAATTGGTTTCGTGGTTTCATGAACAGGTGGTCTGAATTGCCTGTGGTTAAACCGATATCACTCGAAGTTAGTAGAGCTAAAAGTGCCTCCGAGGCTACTGTTAATACATATTTTGATGAGTTGAAGCTCATTATGGACAAGTATGAACTTCACAATAGTCCTCATCTTATTTTCAATGAAGATGAAAAGGGTATATCGACAAATCATACACCATCTCGTATTGTTGCTAGTAGAGACTTTTTCCCACAGAGCATCACAACTGGTAAATCACAAACAATATTCTTGGTTGTGGTAGTGCTAGTGGGGTGGCTATTCCTCCATATTTTGTTTTCCAAGGAAAGAAAAGGATGCCAGATTTAATGAAGGATGCTTCTCCTGGTGCAGATGGTACCATGTCAGATTCATGATGGTCAAACTCCTCTGTATTTCGTAATTTTTTTTAAAAGAGCACTTCATTAAGTTTATACCACACAGAGAACCACGCCAATATCTTATTTTAATCTTTTATGGTAACAAATCTCGCGTCCTTGTAAATCTCATAGATTGGGCTAAAGAACAGAAAATCATCTTCTTTGTTCTCCATGCACATACATCACACATATTAGAACCTCTTGATCTTGCTTTCTTTGGCCCTTTTCAAAAGATATACAATAACAAATGTCAAAAGTTGATGAGAACTGGTCCTGCTGCTATTTCATGTTTTGATGTGTGCAAACTTGCTTGTGAAACATAAACATTAGCACTATCAGCAACTAATCTTCAGTCCGCATTTCGTACAGCAGGCATTTATCCTGTAGATAGTAATGCCATAAGCAGTTCTTGTGTGTTACCAGCCGACTATTTTCAGCAATGTATTACCAATGCAGGTGACAATTTCAGTCACCTTAACTCCGACAGTGGAATAATTGATGAATCAGGTGATGCTTGTTACAATGCAAATGCATGTACATCAGCTTTCATTAAATTATCTCAACTGTCTAGAAATGAAATTTCTGAAAAATCACCAGATTCCTGTCTATATGACAGGTTCAAGAATAATATGTACTTCAAAATCTAAATTTGCATCCAAAACAGTCCGTACGACTTCCAACAAAATTACATCAGGTCAAGCAATAACTGCAAGTCCTGTAAAGCCAAAACTTTTTTTATCACTTTTCAAAAAGTCTTCATCTAAGGCATGTAAGGGTAAAAGTATTAAGAAACCAGTGAAACGTGTGAACAAAAAGAACAAAGCAAAGTTCAGTTCAAAAGGGTAAAAATGTACACGATCACAGCAACAAGGCACACCATACATTTATAGTTATGATTCTCAGTCTTCAGGCCATCTTGGATGAGGTAAGAACATAAAAACCACAGTTTGTAGGGAACATCTGAAGGACTGATGTGACTAAGCTAAGTTCCAATTGGCTCAGTGGTTTAGAGGGGATCTTTAAAATTCCTTTCCCATAGGGTCAGTTGTTAAACTATGTTCCCCGCTGGCGGCCATATTGGATGAGATACAAACATTGAAATCACAATCATTGTATAGGGGACCACCCAAGAACAATTCTACAAATATCAAATATGCTCAGTGATTTGAGAGGACAAGATGCCCATTTGGTCTTATGTTAAACTACGTTTTCTAGTTGCAGTCATCGTGAATTAGGTACGAACATTAAATCTCAAACTTTAATTGGAAGCACCCAAGCTCTTGTGACCACATATGGTTGCAATTGGTTTTGATTTCAGAGGAGAAAATATTTCCCAGGGGTTCCTTTGTTAAATTATGTTCCCTGCCGGGAAACATTGGAGGGAACCACCAAAAGACTTGTGAATAATAACTAAATACCGCACTACAATTGTTATTTTTTTTTTATTATTTATTTAATTTTTTTTTGCATATAGCCATTTTTGGCAACTTATGTCACTTTAGGGCAGATAAATTCTGTCTATAGTCGGGAGATCTAACAAAAATACTTGTTACTCTTCAGTCAGTTATTGAGCATTTAGAGTGAAAGTTAATTTAATAAGTTGTCAAAGCATAAAAGATTGATGTTGAAAACTTTTTCAACTGACAATCTTGATAAAAGCATGCATTTCAAACTGTTTGCATAAAGTCAATTGTGCATTGTCCATTAGTGCTTTTGTCGATAAACGGATGAGTGTGATTGTGAGAGCACTTTTTCAGTTTAATTTGTTTGTTGACGACCCCACATCACTGACCAGTAATGACATGGATTTAGCGTTGTTCGACATCTGTTGGTGAATTAGATTCGGACCGATGTTATTGGAGTTTTGCTATGAGGTATTAACAAAGCTAATTTTTGAAGGACTCGTGGCGACTTCAACATAAAGAACAGCAATTTAGACGTTGTTCCATTACTTGGTTCTACCATGTGTTGTCAATGCATTTACTCCAAAACCTTCCATTATTTAATTAAGACTTGATTTTGTTCCTTCTGTAGTGTGAAGTCTGTAAAAAAATCAAATTCACAAATGTTTTCTCTGACCACCCGAATATATTTCCCCAAGCGAAATTTTCTTGCAATCGACTGGATGCGTAAGTGTCCTGTGTTTGTATATATGTTTGTATTGTCTACTAGTTTCAGACATTGGTGCTTCTGGCGAGCAATGGATGGTAGTGATTGTAAGAGCACCGTGCCAGTTTAATTTATGTTTGTTGACAATATCGCATCCATGACCAGTAAACAGATGAACGTAGCGTTGTTCGGCATCTGTTGGTGAATTCCACTTTAATCAGTGCTTTAGGTCATTTTCAAATTTCTCTTTTGTATGAGGAAAGCTCCTTGTTGAAGGCCTAATGGTGACTTCAACATGACAAGCAACAACGGAGACGTTGCTCTATTTCTTGATTTACCATGTTTTTGTAAAGATTTTGTTTCATGTGCATTTACTCCATATCTATACATTTTTATTGTTTATTTTAGACCGGTTTTCTAATGAAGAACAACAATAAGAGCGTTGTTCCATTACTAGGTTATACTGTATATTTGTAGAGACTTTGTCTCATGTGTACTATAGGGTCATTGCATGAATATTGTGTTATGTAGCAGAAACGACCAATAAACTATTTCATATTGAAGTCAGCAATGATAAAACTAAACTGGCTCAAATTAACGTTTTAATCAGACAAAAAATAATTATTTTACAAATTAAATACAATATATGACTTATCTGACAATAATGAATTCCAAGTAAGAATCCAAACGAATAGTTCACTTAATTCCACCAATAAATGTCCAATAGAATAATCCTTATAATCCTCACTAAATAGTTGAATAGATTCATAATAATTGATATCGATTTCCAATACAAAAGATGTGTGTGATAATCCTGTATAAACTAATTAATCCTGTATAAACTTATTAAACTGACCGACTGAACCCTTTTCTGCTACCTTATTTATATACATTTATTTTTTCCAGAAAAATCATAACTAGAACATTCTAATCAAATAATAATCACTTGACTAAAATGATTATGTAAGGAAAACATCTAGAAAATTCTATGTGTTAAAAACTAAATTTAAATTCTAGAAATTTCCATATGTTCTAAGGTGTAAACAAATTACACAATAACAAGGCCGTACAAAATAAAAACAATGAATAAAATGCATTATAGAATATTTACAATATTTAATTACCTGTAACACCTCCCCTCAAAAGAAAATGTTTGAATGCAATGAAAAACATTTAAAATCAACAATGAGGTGTTATGAAATTTATCAAACTCTTGACAATGCGTCCGCAATGACATTATCTTTTCCTTTAATTTGTCTTTTGTCTAAATTAAAACCTTGCAAAGTCAAACTCCACCTCAAAAGTCTTTGATTTTTATCTTTCATTTTATGAATAAATTTAAGAGGGTTGTGATCAGTATATACAATGATAGGCTGAATTGAAGCTGTAACATAAATTTCAAAATGTTTTAAAGCCAAAATTAGAGACAAACATTCTTTTTCAATGGTGGAGTAATTTCTCTAGTGTTTATTAAATTTTCTAGAAAAAATAACAAATAGGGTTGTCTATACCATCTTTACCTTCTTGTAACAAAACACCTGCAGCAGCAACATCACTGGCATCTACCGCTAATTTAAATTGACAATCAAAATTAGGTGTTGCTAAAACTGGCGCACTTTCTAGGATGGGTTTTAGTTCTTCAAATGACTCATCACTACTTTTAGACCAAATAAACTTTACATTTTTTCTCAATAATTTGGTCAAAGGCTCACTAATTGAAGAGAAGTTTTGACAAAATTTTCTATAATATCCAGCCATTCCCAGAAAACGCATCAATTGTTTCTTATTCTCAGGTTTAGAAAAACTAGAAATAGCACTAATTTTAGCATCAATAGGTTTTACCTGACCCCGACCTACAACATGTCCCAAATAGTTTACATAAGCACATCCAAATTCACTCTTGGAGAGGTTGACTGTAAGCATAGCACTGCTTAAACATTCGAAAAAAGTTCGAAGTATCTGAAGATATTCTTCCCAAGTGTCATTATATATAAAAATGTCATCAATGTATGCTTCACAACAGTCAATTCCAGAAATAACACTGTTGATGAGACGCTGAAAGTTGCAGGCAAATTTTTCATGCCAAAGCCATCACTTTGTATTGGAATAGTCCATCGGGTGTAACAAAAGCGGAAAGTTCTTTTGCACGCTCTGTAAGAGGAACTTGATAAATTCCTTTCAATAAGTCAATTTTTGTAATGTATTTAGCATTTCCAATTTTATCAATACATTCATCAATGCGCGGAATTGGAAATGAGTCAGTTTTTGTAACACTGTTTAATTTTCTATATTCCGTACACATGCGATAAGTTCCATCAGGTTTTGGCACTAGTATACAAGGCGAGCTCCAATTGCTTTTGCTAGGTTCAATAAAGTCATTTTTTAACAAATACTGAATTTCATCATGCAGGTACTTTTGTTTGATCGGATTCAGTCGATATGGATGCTGTTTAATCGGTACTGAATCACCAACATCAACGTCATGAAATATTTTATCAATTCGTGTCGGAATGTCCGGAAACAAAATCACTGAGTAACTGTTTTAACTGTTCCTTTTGAATCGTTGGTAAATGTTGAAGTTTCGAATCCAAATCTTGTAGAATCTGTGAGTTTTTCAGCTTCGGTGTGATAGATGGCGAATCAATCTTTTCACAAAAGTCATTTTCGGAATTGTCAGGGTCAACACTAACTATATTTACAGAATGTACAATATTTGTGCTATTTCTATCTATATAAGGTTTTATCATATTTACATGGCACAACCTATTATGTCTACGTCTGTCAGGTGTTTTAATAATATAATTCAAATCACTGATTTTCTTTTCAACAATATATGGACAAAAATATCTGGCTTCAAGTGGCTTTCCAGGAACAGGAAGTAAAACAAGTACTTTATCACCAGGGTCAAAATTACGTTTTACAGAATTTTGGTCATATTTAGCTTTCATAGATTCTTGACTTGATTTAAGATTTTTATTGGCTAGGTCACAAGCTTTAACAAGTTAAGTGCGAAAGTTTGAAACGTAATCATGGAGATTTAAATGGTCTTTTTTTCAGATAAAATTTTCTCATATAAAAGTTTTAGTGGGCCCCTAACTGTGTGTCCAAAAACTAATTCAAAAGGACTAAAACCTAAAGATTCCTGGACTACTTCTCTTACAGCAAATAATAGAAAAGAAATTCCTTCATCCCAATTTTTCTCTGTGTCAAAACAGTAGGTCCGCATCATATTTTTTAAAGTTTGATGAAATGGCTCTAAGGCGCCTTGACTTTCAGGGTGATATGCAGATGATCTGTACTGTTTAATGCCTAATTCATACATTACCTGTTGGAAAATGCCTGACATAAAGTTTGAACCTTGGTCTGATTGAATAGATTTAGGTAGGCCAAACAAAGTAAAAAATTTAGTTTAAGCCCTAACTATGGTCTTGGTCTTTATATTTCTTAAAGGAATAGCTTCAGGGAACCTTGTGGATACACACATAATAGTTAACATGTACTGATTACCAGATTTTGTTTTTGGTAAAGGTCCTACACAATCTATTAATATTCTACTGACAGGCTCTTCAAAGGCAGCTATTGGTTGAAGAGGTGCTTTTGGAATAACTTGGTTTGGTTTCCCTACTAACTGACATGTATGACAAGACTTACAGTAATTGGAGACATCTTTTCTAAGATTAGGCCAATAAAAATAATTTAAAATTTTGTTGTAAGTCTTATTTATACCTAAGTGTCCTGACAAGGGAGTATCATGGGCCATGCTTAATATCTCAGCTCTATACACCTTTGGTACTACAATATTCTGCATCAGCAGATACATCAGAAGGTCTCCATTTACGCATAAGAATACCATTTTTGGTGAAATAAGTAACAGGTTCTTGCATAGACTCACTTTCATCAACAGCCCTATTGAAAAGACATGAAATTTCAGGGTCTTTATGTTGCTCACTGCTAAACGTAGACATAGAAAAACCATCACCTTGAACCAATGCACTATCAGAAAACTCCAAAGGCTTGCTTGTTTCAACACTAACATCACTAAGCTGACTCATAAATGTATCCGATAAATCAAAACCATCAGTGCTATTTTCATCAACTTTCTGAACTTCCACACATTTCTTTTTCATAGCACGAGTAACTGCACACGCAGGATACAACTCAGAAAACTCCTGTTCAACAGAATCAGAAACTTGATCAAAAGAAGGCTTGTATGTCACAATAGGATTTCTTTGAAATTTATCCCCAGCTAAATCATTACCAAGAAGAAGTTGAACACCTTCAAAGGGCAATGATGACTTCATACCTAGGGTCACAGGTCCAGAAACAATATCCGAAGACAAATAAACATTATAGAGAAGAATAGCAGTAGAACCACTAGAATCTACCCCTTTAATAAGAACATTTCTACCAGTACTAGAAATATCATCAAACGGCAGGGTTTCCCTCAACAAAAGAGAATGTGAAGCTCCAGTATCTCTTAAAATTCGAATAGAGGTAGAATTACAAAAATCACTCGAAAGCGACACAAAACCATCACTAATAAATGGTTAAAAAATCTCCATAATGGAACTAGATAGGGATTTGACCTCGACCTTGCTAACAGGATCAGAAACAGACTTCACCTCAGAAAAAGGACTATGCACATCTGTATCAAAATGAGGCAAACATTGTGACGACTCAACAAAACCACTGGGTTTAACTTCACTTTCCTTCCTTTGCTTTAACCTATAACAGTCAGATATCAAATGGCCTTCCTTCTTACAATAATTACACGAAATCGACTTAAATGGCCTCTGTGACTGTGAGGGGGGGTAGGACTTGGACATGTTATTAACTGGACGTTCCCTACTATTTACATCATTTGAATGTTTGGATGAAAAATTTGTGGAATTGTTATTTCTGAAAAATTTCTGTGGTTTATTAAAAAATTGTGTTTTATGTGTAAGTGAAAAATCATCAGCTAAACGTGCAGCAATTTCCAAAGTTTCAGCTTTTTGTTCATCAATAAAAGTTTTAATGCCAGTATTACTACACCTTTTAAATTCTTCAATTAAAACTAGCTGACGTAATTTCTCATGATTGTTATTTATTTTCTTTGATGAACACCAACGATCAAATAGTTGCTCTTTTGTTCTAGCTTACTCTACATAGGTTTGTTCACTCTGTTTTTCTGCATTCCTTAATTTTTGCCGGTAAGCTTCAGGGACCAGTTCATAGGCTTTAAGAATTAACTCTTTTACAGTGTCATAATCTGAAGCCTGTTCTACTAGCAACTGAGTGTAAATTTCCCTGGCTTTACCAATTAACACACACTTTGTAATAACATTGACCAATTGTGTTTTGGCCACTTTAAATTCTGAGCTATTTTCTCAAAATGCAGAAAATATTTGTCAACATCCTTTTCTTGAAAAGGAGGGACCAACCTGATGTTTTTAGCAACATCAAAAGTCTGAGAATTCTGAGAAAGGTGTTGATTCTTTTCGGCTAATTCTAGTTTTTTCATTTCTAATTGAAAATTAAACTCTCTTCCTTTTTCTGCCTGTCTTTCCTCTTTTTCTAATTCTAATTTTCTTTCTCTTTCCTGTCTCTCTATTTCTAATTTTCTTATTTCTAATTCTTTCTGAATTTCTAATTGTTTAATTTCCAGATCAGGTGTTTGAATGCCAAAAGTCGTCAAAACAGATTTATCAAAATAATCTTCTTCAACCAAATAATTTGCAATCACATTTTGAATTTCAAATTTTCTCATCCCATTCAAATGTTTTCCTAAGATAATTAATTCATCCTTTTTAAGCTTCTCAAAATTCTCCACCTGACACATAGACATGAATTGTTCTGGATCAAATGACATCTTGAAAAAAAATTTTGCTGACTTTTAAAAAAATTATCTATTTAACAAAAATATAATAATTTTTTTTAAACAATTTCGAAGATCCCGGACGATAGCCCCCAATTTCTGTTATGTAGCAGAAACGACCAATAAACTATTTCAAATTGAAATCAGCAATGATAAAACAAAACTGGCTCAAATTAACGTTTTAATCAGACAAAGAATAACTATTTTATAAATTTAATACAATATATGACTTATCTGACAATAATGAATTCCAAGTAATAATCCAAATGAATAGTTCACTTAATTCCACCAATAAATGTCCAATAGAATAATCCTTATAATCCTCACTAAATAGTTGAATAGATTCACAATAATTGATGTCGATTTCCAATACAAAAGTTGTGCGTGATAACCCTGTATAAACTTATTAAACTGACTGACTGAACCCTTTTCTGCAACCTTACTTATATACATTTATTTTTTCCAGAAAAATCATAACTAGAACATTCTAATCAAATAATAATCACTTGACTAAAATGATTATGTAAGGAACCTCTAGAAAATTCTATGTGTTAAAAACTAAATTTAAAATCTAGAAATAAACAAGTTACATAACCAGGCCAAACAAATTACACAATACCAAGGCCGTACAAAATAAAAACAATGAATAAAATGCATTATAGAATATTTACAATATTTAATTACCTATAACAATTTGGGAATACTTTCCCGAGTAGAATTTTATATTGCATGAGCTTGCGAGTGCAATATATATTCTACGAGGGATAATATTCCCCAATATTCATGCAATGACCCTTTCATTGTATAGCAAAGATAGGATTTTTGTTAATGAGGGAATTTTGTTGTCGGTGACGTCATGAAATTTTAGTCATATTTGCACTAGTGCAATATGGAAATTTATTGCACGCTTATATTAAGTTGCTTTCTCAGGGAAATATAATGTTGCTATATAATAATATACATTTATTTCCCATGCATGTGGGTGATATGAAGATTTGTTTACCCGGGGGAATCATATTTCCCGAAGGCATCGCCTGAGAGAAATATGATTCCCCGAGGGTAAACAAATCTTCATATCTCCCACATGCATGGGAAATAAATATTCTATTCCACCACTAAGTTTAATAGGTACAAATCATTGGCGGCTGTATCCAGAGGGGGTTCTGCTTCCCCTTCATCTTTTCTGAAATTTAATTCATGATCAGGAAGAATTCAGGCAAAAATTGAAAAAAAACTGGCAAAAATCGTCTGGATTTTTTCCCCTGAAACTTCGACTGAATCCCCATATATTGGAAGTACGCTGCATCCATCGGTAAAAATCTAATGGAGTAAAATTAAGGGCTCAAGAACTAAAAGTACACCTCAATTAGAAAAAAGGCATTATCGTTGCTGAAATAAATTTGCTTTATTGATTTTTGAAATTGACATGACAGCACAAATGCAGTAATTTAAATTGTACTGTTGAGTATTTTACGAAAGGATATTGGGCCTTATTATTCAGCAAATACTCTTGGCTAGGCGACAGCGAACTGTTGCTTAAATCGGAACACCTCTTTACTATTGCTTAAATTCACTCACTAATATTTATATAACTCTTGTAAAATCTAGAGAAATTCGAATGAGGGGAATATGATATTTGGACACTACGTTCAGCGGGAGACACGATGTTTTGTTCGTAGTCACGTGTGACACTCTTGGCCAATGAAAATTCGTTATATGTTAAGTTATAATTATATAGTGGAATAATAGTATTTATTCCATATCCTTCATTGTTCATTTCTAATTGAAGACTAGATTTTGTCTGAACTGCAGTATGGAGTCCGTGAAGATTTCCAGTTTGAGATTACAGTAATGGTGTACTTGTTCTTGAGAGCAGTTATCGTATATAGATATAGATAAATACCGTCATCGTGCATTGAATAAATTGAGGGAAATCAAGTAAGACCGTGTCATGCATAAAAATTTGACAAAAAGACTGCATCGGTTTAATTACCAATGGAAGGAAATGTAGCAAATGCAAATTGGACAATGTCTTTACAAATAACAAAATACCGAGTTTACTGTGAATTTAAGCTCTGCATATGCGCATTTCGACAACTTATGTCTCATCAGTACAGATCAAAACAAAATAATGTTGAGGTCCATGACGCGAAATATGTGTAAACGCTGATAGAGAACGAATTACTAAAAGGATCTAACTATGAAAGCCAAAATTAGCTAAGGACAGAGCTATGCAAGAGGGAGATACTCCTTGGGTTTAACACAATTTTCTTAAATTTAGATATTGCAAATTTCAAATAAAATCGGTTATCGGGCCAGCACCGAAGTACTGGCTACTGGGGTGGTGAAAGGCTGTTGGAGGGAAATTGTGACAAGAAAAATGGTTAAAAAATCAAAGTATTGCCAAAGATCACTGTAATTTGATTTGTACTGTGGGGTTAAAAATTTGAAAAATACTTTTTTTTGTTTCCTTAACAAAGATTTTAGGTCAATATCAGATTATCAGTTTATCTTTTTGGAACTATATTTTATCTCCCGAACAAAAGAAATAATTTGTATTTCTTCTCCTACGCTAGAGATTTAATTGTTTTGAGAAACACAATTATCTACTATAATCCTCTTTTAAATCCATAATTATACATTTCGTTACGTAATCAATTCAAACATGAAAACGACATAAACCGATTTTCTTGTTGCTGTTGATATTTGTAAACACAGATGGAACCAGTGACAGTAATGACAAACTTTATGGAATAATATTGTAAAAACATCAACAAACAAAGCCGAATGTTTAAGGTAGTACGGGAGTTAAAACTGCGCATCTGACGAAAAATGGAATTCACTATGGGAATGCTGGCAAAATGATAACTGATGTCTGAGAATAGTTAAACATAATCAAATATGCCACTGTTATTGTTTAACCATGCAGAATATCAAACCTCTTCAGCTAACTCCTGTTCTATTAAGGGGGGATAATTTGTATAGAAATAAAGGGAAAAATGGGTTTTTCGCCATTTATTCAAAAATAAGTTCGGTGACCCCCATTTTTTTTCGTGCAAATCGAAGACAAGTATATTAGCTAATTGTTTAAGAAGTTTAAAAAATTCTATCAGATATAACTTAAAATAATTTAAATTTTGTTAAAATTTGCTAATTCAACCGAAATAGCTGATTTTTACATGACCGATTTGAAGTTTATGTGGCCAATAACAACAATTTTTATCTTATTTTTTTGTATGCTCTGATAACAAATTATAGGTCATAAAAATATAAGGAAATTCTATCTGACAGTTTTTAGACCCTACCATCTTAAATTATGTTTCATGAAATCACTGCTAAATTGGCTATATATACCTTACAATAGAACAAAGCAGTAACACATCTTTACTGAAAATTTTTGCGTCATGAAACAACAGTTTCAACTTGACGAATGTATTATACTAGTTTTTAAGGTGAAGGTAATAGAATTTGTGTCAGTTTTTTCAATAGACTTAGAAATGAGATTTTTTTATTTCATAATATTATTTGTAACATGTGATTGGTTCACTTCACATCACATGACGTTCTGTATACATGATATAAACTTGGTATTTCCATCAATACTATATGACCTTCTATATTTTGAAACGTCAGGTTTACTACATATTTTATATGCTAACACACTATGTGCCACTTATAACAAGCATAATGTCATAAAATTATTAACCAATTATAGCATGAAAAATTAGGTCAATACATTGATTTATCGATCTGACCATAATATATTAACCTCGGACTTCTTCTTCGGTCGATATGCTCCAGTAAAGTCTATTAATCCATGAATTGATCTCATTGCCATGCTTTATCTGAATATTGGCTTTTTGTTTATCTCATTTTAGTTGTTTGTTCCTTCGTATTTTATACCTTTTTTTTCAAGTTTAAAAATTTTTGATGTGAAATGCGCTGAATTGACGGAAGTTGTCCCCATGAAGCAACTAAATTTATTATAATAAGGTACATCTAACTTCGGTATTTTGGATAATATCAACAATAAGTACAACACGTTAGAATCATGTTGTTTGGTAAATAAAGCTTAAAACGATTTTACGTATATGTTATGGTTAATATCAGCGAGGTATATCCCTTGAAAGCTCTGAGGCTTTTTTTTCAGAAAGGGTCCTGATCACTCTATTCGACTGATAAGGCGGATTGAGGAAAAGAGAGATGACTAGTTTAAGGACAGACAATTGGTATCATAATTTTGTTTATTTTTCTTCTTTTTCATATTCAAACATAAAAGGAGATTTTACGAGTGTTTTGCATTGATGAAGATTAATAATTGACTTGTTAACTCTTGGTAAACTATTCCAATCTTTAATACAGTTGTAGAAAAAAAGTAGTACAGACGACTCCTTTTATTTTTGATAATACAAAA
>MJUU01064243.1:140637-166809 GCA_002080025.1 Modiolus philippinarum | reverse complement strand
GCAGATTTTCTTCATTCAATATTATATCGATGCCCACAATACTTCAACTTTCTGTAATTTAACCTAAAATATATAAGAAAAAGCAGATTTTCTTCATTCCATATTATATCGATGCCCGGAATACTTCATCTTTCTGTAATTTAACCTAAAATATATAGGAAAAAGCAGATTTTCTTCATTGGATATTATATCGATGCCCGCAATACTATAACTTGCTGAAAATTAAGCTAAAATATATAAGAAAAAGCAGATTTTCTTCATTGGATATTATATCGATGCCCGCAATACTTGAACTTTCTGTATTTTAACTTAAAATATATAAGAAAAAGCAGATTTTCTTCATTGGATATTATATCGATGCCCGCAATACTTCATCTTTCTGTAATTTAACCTAAAATATATAAGAAAAAGCACATTGTCTTCATGAATAGTATAGCCAAAAACATGTGATACTCTGTTAATATGTTAATTTTTTTAAGTTGTGAAGTTGCAGTTGTAAATATCTAAATTATCTTTAAAAAAAACAGAGAGAAGGGACGACCAGTTGAATTTCAGGGATGGGAATTGGGCGATTTTGTAAATAAATGATTTAATCTTGGTCCCAGCTTGGACTTACATGTATATTAGACCCAGGTCCCAGAGAAAACAAATAAATATTTTAATCCTACTTGTGGTGGAAATAAATAATTTATTTGTTCGAAATTTTCATAAAAACAAATAATTTTTCTAGGCAAAGAAACCGGGCAAATATATCTATAAAATGTGGTCTTTTGAATGAAAGTAGTAAACGCACGTTACACGATACAAGCAATGAACGGATAACGTTACACTATACACGCAATGAACGGAGAAAGTTACACGACACACGAACACGCTTTACACGACGAGTGCACACGATGAGCGCTAATTTGGGAATGTTGAAGGTTTCCATTGCTGTAACATTAAAGCAGTCAGGGCTCTATGACAGGTCAGAGCAGTCAGGATTCAATGACTGGTTAGAGCGGTCAGGGCTCTACGACCAGAACAGGTCAAAGCAGTCAGGATTCTATGCTTGACCAGAACAGGTCAGAGCAGTCAGGACTCTAGAACAGTTCTAAAGTTAACTAAGAATAGCTTTTATGACTGCTCTTTGACTGGTCTAAGTTAACTTGAAAACGGTCATAAGTTAACTTAGAAGAGCTTTTATGACGGTTCAAGTTAACTTGGCGAGAGGTTATGTCTGCACCCTACTGTATATGTTTACGGAGGTTTACATAAATCTTTGTCTACATCTGTCCTTAGTATTTTTATTGTTTTTTTTTTGTTCCGTTCCCTGGTAGATATAATTTCCGGCAATGTTAGAGTTTCCTTCTATCCTCTACTCAATAATTTTATTTTCCGTCATAACATCAAATCTTGATTTTTATACTATATAATCAATGAAGGGATATACAGTAAATATACATGAGACAAAGTAGAGCTACAAAAACATTTTAAAAACAAGCAATGGAACAACGCTTTTATTGTTGTTCTTCATCTTAAGTCACCATGAGGTCTTCAACAATGAGTTTGCTCGTACCTCACAGTAAGTTCAAGACGACCCAAGCATCGATTTGGGCGAAATTCATTGCTAGATGTCGAGTAACGATTTTCATTTACTTCTCAATGAAAGATAATTTTAACAATGAAGGGCTATGGAGTAAATGCAAATAAGACAAAGTCTCGAAAATAAGCATCCACTATTCAGACATAATTGTTGTATACAAAGGTAGATTTAGCTAAAAATATTTTGTTTTTGGCAGAAAGATCTTACTAAGGCCAAAGTTACAGGAAGTATAACATTTACTCGTTGGACTTTTTGATTGGCCATTATATAATTGTTCTGTAGTTTTACATTTCAGCAAAGAATTTGTATTCCGACATGCACCAACAGTGCAATAAAAATATATCTTAAGCATTATGAAAATAGATCCTGAGTTTTTTATCAATCATTAATCGGATTTCAACAAAACTAAAGTAAAATAACAACAAACAACCCTGATCTTTTTCTTGCACTCAAAATATTCAAAGATTATTATGACACCCGAAACTTGCATAACAATGAAGCAGACGTCTTTGTAGACATAAATATTTAAAGCATGGTATGACAAAAATAAGTCTTGTTTGGAACATCCGTGTTTTGCATTTAAATACATCGGCAAAATGAGTATTAATTCATTGCTTTTGAAAATCTCTATAAGCATGCAATAAGAAATTAATTATGGTAGCAAAATAAACCTATGACAATAAACATTATAAAACCAATGAAAAAAATAGATCCTGGTTTACGTCATGATAAATCCTTTTCTATTTGAAACTCTTTATTAAAATATACTTTGTGTATAACGCTATGCATTGTGTAAGTGCGAATCATTTTATTTCATGAAAAATATAAATACTTTGATGATGTTACCATAATCTGCTGAGTACAAATAGTGGAACTATAGAGTTGATTGGAAGGAAAATAGTTGTTGGATCCTGAGATAAATTGATGTAGAAGCAGATATACGCAATATTTCATGATAGCTATACTTATGTTGGAAGGTATCCGATCGAGAGAAAATCGTTGCACTTTTTTGTCATCCTTTTGTATACGTAGATACTTAGAATTTTAAATCTTTGTTACGCAGACGTTTTGCCTATGCTACATTAATACATGTTGGCACAACAAACAGTGCACTCCTACTTGTCTTTATGTTTCTATTTATGTAAGACTGGATAACAGGAAACATCTACAATCACATGCAACAATCTGCCAGGGAAGTACACAGGAAAAAACGCAAATAAGACGAAAAACAAACGCAAACAGCGATTGGAACTCGGGACAGCCGGACTTGATACCGACAATATCAAAAGCCAGCGGTAGTGTTAAACAAGTTTATGGGTACTCAAACCTCCCCTTTTTCTCTTACGTTTCCATATAGTGTAATAAAAATACCAATTAAACCCAATACCGGTAGACTACTTACTCCATGACCACAATCTTGAAAGAGGAGAAAATGACAATACGTAATATGAAAGATTGGTCAAGGGTTGCTCGCCACTAAACTGCCGGCTAGCACAAGGAGACTAGTCTGCTGGTTAAACACTGTCGCACTACGGAAGAAAAAATCAAACTCAAAACTTCCCAAAGGGTTTGGCCAAGAACCATCATATAGATGGTGTTCTTTTATTGAACAATACTCAATGTAGGGATAACCTTCAACTTATATACCCAAATGAACTCGAAATTAAAGAGACCACTGATACACCATCATTAGCCTCATACCTGGACCTATACCTCTACATTGACAACTCTGGACGTCTGAAAACAAAACAAGCGTGATGATTTCTAATAGTGAATTTCCCGTTTTTGAGCAGAAATATTCCCATTTCCCCGGCATATGGCGTGTACATTTCACAGCTCATTCGCTAATGCCGTGCTTGTACAGCGATTTTGTCAACAGAGCGAAATTACTGTCTCAAAAACTTATTCATCAAGGGTATGTTCAGTCACTGTCGCAATTATCACTACAGAAGTTTTACGGTCGTCACCACGATTTTTTGACAGACCATTACAATGTTTCTGTTTCACAAATGAGATCAGATATCTTTAGGTAGATCCAGAGTTTGTTACCTGACTGACTAACACCGACTGTGACAAAACTGGACTTTTCACTGGCAGTGTGACGGGTGTTACGCGTGGAGCAGATCATGCTTACCTTTCCGGAGCACCTGATGATACCTCTTTTTTATAGGGGTTCACACTGCTAGTGCTTTAGTTTTGTGGCGTTCTTGTTCATTTTTGTTTATTTGTTTTGTCATTGTCATGCTGTCTAGATTCGTGTTGCTGTGAATTGCCGTGATTTTGGATTAATGATTTTAGAATTTTCCCTTTCCTTGTTCTTGCTTCGGTATTCGTTTGCCGATGTATATTTCAGTAGACGTCGACAGTAGCAGTGAGAGGCCAGTCTGTATGTAAATGTTTAGGTCACTAGATTTCAAGGTTAATTTAACGGATGCAAGCAGAGTATCTTGTCGATATCCCCCATTACGTAAAGAATGTAAGTTACATCCCAGCTTTTTGGATCTTTAATCAGTTTTTGGCATTTTTAACAACATTTCCGTAAAAGGAGGATTTGAAATGCCCATAGTAATAAGCTGTTTGCGAATAACGCTGTATTCAATTTTTAAGCTGAATGTGTGCAATTATCCAACAATCAAAAAGCAAATGGCTATATTCAGTTACACATCTGATATATTAATGATGGTCATTTCACGCAGCAACCTCATATTAATGACTACTATCTCAGACAACTGAAAAGTAAAGCCTACTGAAACTGACTAATAATTGACGACAGAGTACTAATGTCCACGTTTTCCAGAATGATAATACTTGAGTACTTCCTTGTACTTTGTTTGAAGCTTCTTAGCAAACCGTAATGCAAAGATTTTGAATTCCTTTTACAAATTTCCTGTAAATAACACTGCTGTAACATCTTTTTATCCCTTGTTTATGTATCAACTGATACGAAATGCTAGTCCTTTTTCCAAGCGAAGACTCCACCGATGTATGTTTAAGATAGATAGACACTTATATTTATATCCATGAGAATTTGTTATAAGTCGGCACATTTGAAGATCCCATCCTACCGTGACACTTGAAATCCACAATAAAAAGCATGAGTCATCATGCTTGTTTTGTCTAGAATCAAGGTTGAAATTTGTACATTTTTGTCAATTTTTTTCACCTAAATTTACATAGAATGCGCGGAGGAAATATTGAAAAGCAATCTTTAACATTACAGAAAGGAACTATTTATCCGTGAGAATTTTTGATACTTTTGTTAAATGATCGTTTATAATCTTAACTACGGGAAAAGGCGAACAATGCCTTGCTTTTAACGGATATATTTTACACAGTTATAATTGACGGGGAAAAGGAGTCAACTCCGAATGTATTTATTCGACGTTTAGAAGTTCTCAACAGACTGGTCTATTGTAACAGAGTGGTAACATAAGTTGACTTATTTTGCATTGAGTCGGTTCATTTTAACTTTTTATGTCTATGATCTCTACTATGAATATATTATTTCACACAAGACGTATGAGTCATTCATGACTAAACAACGAAGGTTCGGTTGAAAACAAAGTACCGAAATTACTGTAAATGTAGTTTCTGCAAACTGCCATTTTGACAATTTATATCGCTTCAGTGCTTATTAAATTCAAACGTTTGCAAGTCCTCCAAGCCAAAACATTAATCAAAATTGAGAAACGTAATGCTTTTATGAAGTGGCACTGATATCTATTTCTTACTCGATTAGATAATTTTTGTATCTAATAGTTACGCGAAACTTACCACTAAGTGAAAACGTTTATGCTATCATTTCTTATGCCTTTCATGTGATGAGATAACTTTTCAGCCATGTTTTCATTGGTTGTTCGAGAGGTCACACATGGGGTCAAAACCACGGAATGGAAATTCTTTTATCATTTTTAATTCCGTGTTGATTTCATAATGTCGTCTGTATTATTTTTTTTATTTTATGGGAAGGAAGATGAAATAAAAAAATGGGCTTCGTATGTACAAAACTTTGATCCCTTTTCCCCAAACAGATGAATATGTTTAGCCATTTGAAATATATTGTTTTATTGCTAAAGATAAGTCTCCTATTCAATCGTTAGTCCTTTGTTGATGTTATGTGTATTTGGATCATTGACGCATGGAAATTGACAGGTATTAGTGACCAAAAAAATAGAGAAACTTACACCGCCTTGCATATAGTTACAAATAAATCGTAAACATGTTCACTTACTGACGAGAAGAAATGAATTTTATCATACATATTTTAAACTGTAATTACATCTGAGAAGATACCCAGGATTATCAACGACACGGAACCATATGCTTGCCATTCTATTCATTGTTGTGTACATGTGCTTTTAATATAACATGGTTCCCACATCTAAAACACTTATCGCTGTACTTAGTTTCTACTTTATAAGGATAAAATTCATTTTTAAACTTATCATGAATTTACAGGTAACGTGATTTAATTTAATATAATGCTTTATTTATTTTACGAGGATTACAAACAGTACATAATTGTACTAACGAACACGACAAATAAGAAACGTTTAATTGGGAAACACAGCAGAAAAGTTTACAATTCAAATTTATCATAAGAAAAAAGGGTTTCACAACTCGTGAGGCTTGTATATTGCTTGTTATCAAGTCTCGCTATTTAATTACAAATAATAATGAATTCGCTGAAGCTCGTTTATTTTTTTATGTAATTAAATAACTTGATGTGATATAAGTTGAGTATAACAAACGATATGCAAATCTCACTCATAATGAAACCTATAATTATCCCTGAATATTTACAAAAAATGTTGAACATTTGACTAGGATAGTACTATCAAATAACAGCTTTATATCAGATACGAAGCAGGTTGCTACTCTTTCAAAAAGATACATACTGTTTCACAAACAAGCCTTCGAGGATGCATGATAGTTATTCAAGTCAAATCAATAAGTCAGATATAAAATTTATTTTAAACCAAATACGTACAGACGAATTTATTAAGTCAGACATCAGATTAGTTATCGATTCATTTATTTAAAACATATTTTCAGATATAAAAAACTTCGACGAAGTTGGAACTCAAGGCTCATTATAATACACCATTATAAATTATACTCATTCATTCCTCTGAAATATTGAAACAATGTTTGAAAAACAGCAGAAACAAATACTTAACTTTTTATATTTACAGTATTCTGTTTTACTATTTTTGAAATTAATATCATTATTCATGTTCTATGTAGGTGAATTAACTGTTTATTTAATTGTTCAACTGTCATCCTCTTGTAGCACTTTATTTGCCGAAATTAAGGTGTCTTGTTTTGATATTGACAACTATATAAACAGTAATAAATATAGATTCTTTTTTTAACATTCAATCAAATGAACAAATATATGATCTTGCTCCTCCAATGTGCATCTAATTATTCACATGAAAAAATCATTCTTACAATCATTAATTTGAACTGAATAATATGAATATCATATCATATCCCTTTGGCTTTATGGTTTTAACGCATTACTCTTACTTTCATTATCATATAACACCCCTGTTCTTTTTACTGTGTTTAGGAGATATGGCTATCATCTGACTTTGGTGTATATTCCATATTTGTCGCCACAAATTCTAGTATTTTCATTCTGTTAGGAATATTTTCGAAGTTTTAAGAAAATGTAATACTTCACTGTGAACAATCCTTTGAAGGTTCATTAGTTATTTATTAATATAAAATAATTTATAGTTCTGGATTTTTATTAAATTAACATTAATAGAATACCATCCTTGGAAGGTGTGTACTGACGTAAAATTCTAGGCAAATTATAAAAATCAATATCCTCAGTATAAACTGATCTGTCAATATATCGAAATTCATTTCAAGTCGTCACTGTTTTCAGATAATCTCAGACGCAAAGCTTTGTTCTTGGTAACCTTAGCTAACGTTACCCTTTTCACAGGAAGAAACATGTTTTGGGGATTGAATTTGATTTTTTTATTGAACTACACTTGCCAGACATGCTTAGTACTAAACGATTGGGAGGAGGCCAAATGAATACAAAAAAGAAAAAAAAATCAAATACTGTGAAAATACCATGGAATATTAAATATGATCACAATAGCACAAGAAAAAGCAGCATAACTCATCTCGAAAACCACAAGTGTGCTTAAGCATTTTGAAAAGTCAAGTTTAGTCATGATGCAAACCTAACTAAATCCTACGCGGTATATATTTCTCATCTGCCACGATACGCATGCATTTGTTATTATGTCGACGACTTTAATGAAAGTAACCTTACTATAACTTCTAAACACTAACAAGGTTACAAACTTTCATATTGTTAAATATTATACATTTAAAAAGTTTCATAGAAGATGTAAACAATTTATATCAAAATAAAATAAATTACTAAGGAAATTTCTCATCCTCGATTTAACGGTAATGTTAAAAATGCAAGAAATTGATTAAAGATCCAGAAAAAAATAGGACGTAACTTACATATTTTACGTAATAGGGGATATCGACAGGATATTTCGCATGTGTCCATGACATTTGCTTTTGAATGCAATGATCCAAGAGCTTAACACGCATACTGGTCTCTCACTGACACTGCTGATGTCTACTGAAATACATGATGATTCTTTACCAAACCCTTCCGGGTAGGTTTGATTTTAATTTTTCTTTTGCACTGCGGCAGTGTTTTACCGGCTGATTAGGCTCCTTGAGCTAGTCGGCAGTTTATATGCTGCGACAGTTTTGTCTACCGCAGCATATAAAACTTGTTTTGTTCCTTTTTAGTGAGTGAGTTGAAACCGCAGACTAAATATCTTACTTTTCAGCACTGAAATATGCTTAAATTCATTAAAATTGTGTTTCGTAAAATAAAAAACTCTTTACGACAGAATATGCTAAGATGTTTTTTTTAATTAAAAATGTGTATCGAAACATGTAAAACTCATTCTAAATGATATGGCAATCATTTTATATTTCATTGAATTTGCCTCCAACAACATATAAAAATCTGATGAAGTAAAATTTCAAAAATTGAATTTTTTTTTTTTTTGTCTTTTTTAAAAACTGAGATTAGACCGAAAACCAAATACCTACCCTTTTAACCTTCAAATATGCTTAAAAGACGAGTAGCAGTAAGACCCATTTTTGGCCCAAAATCTACCATGAAACTAAAACTAAGCAAACAGATATCTTAAGTTCCTGAAACATTGAACAAATATAGGGCTTAACAAAAATGATAAAACTTTTTCCAATATCTTCATGATTCTCATGCCAATCAATTAACTCAAAAGCTATATTTTTAGGAAATCGTCAGAATTTCATTAATTTTTGCTTTTTTTCACACAGTTTTGTGTTTAGAAAAATGTGGATGGTTCTGAATAACAACTTCATATTTGGTGAAAATGTGTAAAATGATGTAATACATCATTTCTGAAAGTTTGAAGTTGTTGTTTGAATGCGCCCTATGTTGACTAAAGGGAAATTTGCAAAACTGCAGATTTTCTACTATTTTTTTTTCCAAAACCGACAGCTCCTTGTGATGTAACAATAACGTCAAAATGAAGGGATTTTGTATTACATGTATTTTATGTTTTTATTTTTAGCCACATAGTAGTTAATATTTCCCATAAATATCACACTATTTAAACCACTTGGGGTCTTATTGCCACGCATCCTTTATTAAAATAGTGTATTAAAAAAACAAAATCGTTTTCATGGTAATTTTTCATAGACTGACTGTAAACCACAGAGAAGAAATCTTACTTTATTAATTCTATTTATGGCTAAGTTCATACGAATTTTTATACCAAAATATTTAACTCATTCGAAATGATATACTGAAATAAAATTTTTTAAAAAAGTGATTTTTTGCGATTTTTTTAGACTAAGATAAACCGAAGAATAAAAAGTTAATTTTTCAACCTTTTAATATGCTAAAATTTGTTAAATTTTGTACCGCAAAATATAAAGCTAATTCGAAATAATATTTCGAAGTACAGTTTTCAAAAAACTGGATTGTTTAGGTCATTTTTAAAGACTGAGTTTCAACTGCAAACTAGGAATCCTACTTTTTCAGCCTTCAATATGCTTAAACGAAAAAAAAAGAATGATATTACTCATTCTAAATGATTTATTAAAATGATAATTTCAGAAAACGAATTGTATCAGTCAATTTAAAGACAGAGTTTAAACCACAGACTAAAGATGTTACTTTTCAACCCTTAAATATGCTAAAACTTATTTAAATTGTGTATCGCACAATTTAAAATTACTTCAAAAGGATATTCTGAAGTAAAATTAAATTAAACTAGAGGCTCCAAAGAGCCTGTATCGCTCACCTGGCTTTCAGTTGCCACAATCGTGGTAACATTGTAAGTTATACAGTTGATCAACAGTCTCTAAAACTTTAGTACCTCGAACACCACCAATATTTTGAACAGTATTTAAAGTCTGATCATGTTGTACTATTTTTCTTGGTTGGGCTTTATTGACAAAAGACGCTCTTGCTAAGGACCACTTTCGACACCAGTTTTGAAACAGAGAACAATTTTCAACGTCGGTTTTGAAGTTGCAACATCAATATCTATTTGGAAACCAAATTTCATTGAAATAGGACAATGTTGAAATTTCCCGCCTTTTTTGGCAACCATTTTAAAAATGGCTGTCAGCAAACAATTTTCAACATAAGTTTTGAAGTTGCGACATCAATACCTATTTGGAAACCAAATTTCATTGATATCAGACAATTTGAATTTTCCCGCCATTTTCGGTGGCCATTTTGAAAATGGCAGTCACCAAATAATTTTCAACATCGGTTTTGAAGTTGCAACATCAATACCTATTTTGAAACCAAATTTCATTGGAATTGGACAAAAATGTTGAATTTTCCCGCCTTTTTGGCGACCATTTTGAAAAAAAGCGGTCAACGAACAATTGTTAACATCAGTTTTGAAGTTGAAAAATCAATACCTATATTGAAACCAAATTTCATTGAAATCGGGCAATGTTGAATTTTCCCACGTTTTTGGCGGCCATTTTGAAAATTGCGGTGAACGAACAATTTTCAACACAGGTTTTGAAGTCGCAACATCAATATCTATTTGGAAACCAAATTTCATTGAAATCCGCCAATGTTGAATTTTCCCGCCTTTTTTGGCAGCCATTTTGAAAATGGCGGTCAACGAACTATTTTCAACACCAATTTTAAAGTCGCCTCAGCGTGGCAAACATTTCATCATTTTACACTTGATCTTCATCTTCTTTAGTTTTGGAAATAAAAGACGAAAAATTCGAATATTTTAAAAAATTAGGTGAAAAAAGGGCAATAACTCCTACAAGAGTTTATGGATTTTCTTCAAAATTTTAGGTTGGGTATATCTTGATATGCTGAACATTTTTTTGATTTACACTTGACCTGTATCTGTTTTTGAAATTAAAAAAAAAAAACTTTTGAAAATTTAACGGGAAAAGGCCATAACTCCGAGATGGGTTTTCAGATTTTCTTCAAAATAGCACAGTGGGTAGATCTCACCCTGCTGATCATTTTCACTTTGTCAGAATTTTGATAACTGTAACAGTTTTTGAGAAATTTGCAGTATTTGAGAAACTTGCAAAAAAACTGCAATATACCCCTATGTTCTATTTTTAGCCACAGCAGCCATGTTGGTTTTCGATCTGCACCAAAATCACAAACTTTAGTCTCCTTATGCCAAGGAACATTTGTTTCAAGTTTGATTTCATTTGACTAAGTGGTTTCAAGGAAGAAGATTAAAATGTAAAAGTTTACGGACGGACGACGGACGTCAAGTGATGGAAAAAGCTCACATGGCCTTTGGGAATTGTTTTTGTCATTTTTAAAGAGTAAGTTTAAATCGCTGATTACAAATCTAACTTTGCAAACCTTAAATATGCAAACATTATTAAAAATTGTGTTTTGCGACATAAAAAAAATCATTTTAAATGAATGTAAAATATTCAATAAACTGAATTGTTTTGGTTATTCTTAAAATCTGAGTTTGAACAGCAGATTTAGAATCTAACTTTTCAACCCTTAAATATACTAAAATTCATTAAAATTGTGTGTCGCAACATATAAAAACTCCCTCAGAAGGATATGATGAAGGTACTAAATGTTCAAAAAACTAAATTGTTTTTGTCCTTTTTAAAGATCTTGTTTGTACGACAGACTAAAAATTTTACTTTTAAAACCTTAAAAATGTTAAAATTCAGTTGAAGGTTAATTAAAAAAACAAAATAAATGTTTTTTTTTCCTTTTTCAGTTTTAAAGATTAGATTAAAAACACAGACTAGTACTATGCACTTTAGATACCATATGATAGATTCAAATTTTAAAAAATTATTCCTAAATTAATAAAAAATTTTCTTTACATTTCAAAAAAATATCTTTCAACCTGGAAACACACGGGAAGACTCGGCTTATTTCCCAGTATTTACGTATCCGTCATGCGTGATTTACTGATTGATATGACGCGTAATTTACGCATGCAGTCAGAAAATACATGCACATCCGTAACAATCAGTAAAAAACATATACGTCCGTCATTCATGGAAACGTCATGGATCAATGAACAATCAGTCAAAAATCCGTCACCGATCAGTCAAGAAGTACAGGCTTCTAATACAAGGATGTATCAAAAATGAGACATGTATTTTGGGAATTTTTTGATGTTGTTAAATATTTTTGTGCAATGAATCAGTTTTGTTCTGTTTTGGGCCATTTGTGTTTTGTGTTCAGTTAAGCAAGCTTAGCGTTGGGATGTGCCTCGAGAAAGTTTCAACAATTTGTTTGTATGCAAAAATGTAACGTTTGCTTTCATTGGTTTTTCGATAACAACTAGGCGGGGCTTGCACTGAAGTGAGAAAAAACCATAATAGAATGTGCACGTGATTTTAAAATAAGTTTTATTCTTAATAAGTGTTAAACATTTTAAATCGTTTGACTTACATAAAGATCAAAATAAAAGATTTTTTTTAAATAAATGTAACCGCTTTCTGGCGTATTCTGTACAAGTACATGAGTCTGTGAAATTTGATCGACGAAAAGTAACTGCCATAACTAGCAAATCTATGTTACATAGGCAAAGTATTTTTATCTTAAAATATTCTGGTTAAAACGACAAAACTGATACATATTTAGAGGTTAGAGAGGCAAATTTTTCATATCCTAAAACATTCCTCTAGAATACGAATAATTCATCATACAACATCCACCGATGGTATTCCATATATGTTTGGAAAGACCACCAAGGACTGTGTAAGGTTTGTTCCATTTAACTCGGCAATTTCAAGGGGGGTGGAGGGGTCGTACGTTGAACTTTGTTTGATCTTGGCAGAAATCTTGGATTTCACAAAGAGTTTTGTGGTTGGCCATTAGACTATTCTATTTTATTTATCGGGGGGGGTTGGATCTACTGATAGTTGAAAGTTTTTTTTCTATAAAAACGGGGATCAACTCCTATTATTATTTCTGCTTGTGTCAATTTTGATACTTATGTTTTTTTTATCATTCCCATTGTCGCACTTGTTATAAATGTTGAATTTGTAGGTGAACTTCTTTGTTTTCCCGTCTCACAATGAAAAACTTATTTTAATATCCGTCCTACTCCTACTACTAATATAAACAAACGCGGAGTAGTCCGACCCTCTGAAAAGATCAACGATTTCCCTTTACAATATATTCTGAAATACACGGACAAATCTTGCCTCCGCATTTTTCAATTAAGACGGCTTTTGGTGACCTGATTTTTCCCGGTGATCTAGTAATATTTTGTAGACAAATATGCAAGAACCCACAAACAAGCAGAACAAGTTCTAGGGTGCTTTTATATTTTATTTATTTATTGGGGGGAATGAGAGAAGTGGAATATGCCTGTCCACCAACATGTTCGCCAGATCTGAATCCCACTGAAAACGGCTTCCTTATAATGAAAACTATATTGAGACAATGGACTTGCAATCTTATTAAAATACAGTTCTTTGGTGTATGCATAGGATGTAAGACTTTCCCTAATACAAGCTATTTCTGACAACAAACTACAAGATCTAGTTGGATTTTATAGTCATGCATAATATTTAAATATTTGAGCTGTCCCATAGCCGATATTCACCGGTTGACCCAACCTTCGAAAAGTGGCTCGAATGGGTTCCGGCAAATGGTTAGTTCCAGTCTATCTTTTGCTATTTTTTCTCAATTGTTGCCTAAATTCTGCACGAAATTGAGGAAAAAAATCAAACCGCTGGAACTCCCGAATCTCACTCCGCTAATGTTCTTCATTTTTTTCTGATTGATTGATTGATGTTTTACGCCATCTTCAGCAATATTTCAGCTATATTGTGGCGACAACTGTTTAATATATTGAACAATTTTAATAAATAAATGTATAAAATATAAATATAAAACCATTATAGCTTTATACAAGTAAAACAAGAGTGTAAAATATAAAAAAAAAACATAATACGAGAAATGTTAGTTTAATCGTGATAAAATTAAAACTTTAAGATAAATCCATTTAAATCTTATTAAATTAATCACTAGCAGATATGTTATGAACTTGTTTGGCCATTTTGCTCTTGTCACGATCTTGACAGCCTTAACACAATTTTGTTAAGACTGTGTAAGATACTCAGTCCTATTTCAAGATAATTGCTTTCAAGGACGATCAAGACCTGTTCAGTTAATCAAGATCAAACAAGATAATTGCTTTCAAGGGTGATTCAGATGTGTTAAGTTTTGTCCAGATCAAACAAGATCAAATCGGGATCTTGTTTGATCTTAACAAACTTAATTCGTCTTGATTGTTCCTGAACGCAATAAACAAGCGGATCTTGTTTAATCTTAAACTATCTTAACACTTCTTGATTGTCCTTGAAATCAATTATCTTGAAAACCAACTTAAAATCTTACAATGTCTTAACAAAATTCTGTTAAGCCTGTTAAGATTGTGATTAGATAAAAATGGCCAAACAAGATCAAAACATATCTGCTAGTGAATTGATTGCTTTTAAAAATTCAACGATTTTGTCGCCATTGACATTTGTAAATAGATCTTTAAGACAATCAGCAGAATAAAAATCACGCCTGATATCGGCAACATCTGCACTTTCAAATAAAACATGTTGAATTGTATAAGGACAATTGCATGGAATACATTGAGTATTTTACGAAAAGATATGGAGTAAATGAACATGAGATCATAACACATATGTTTACTCCAAATGCAATAATTTTAATGAGCTGTATGGCCATTTCGGAAATTAATTCCTCATCAGCAGCACTAGAACCCAAACAAAGGTCTGTCATCACTGTTGAGAATAAAACTATGTGTTGTTCTAGTATGTCCAATATGACATCGGGTCAACACTACCTGTTCCCCACGGTTTTTACCGCACGAACAAACTTCTTTACCGACGTCTGACTGTATTCCATGCAGTTTATTATTTATTTGCAGATCCCATTTGGCCTGCCATAACTTTAAAATGTATTTAACGATTAAAGGCTTCATGTCAGTGTACGGTACTGGACAATCCGCCATCTCGTTATCTAGTGCATCCTGCTCAGCAACTGTGTTTCCATAGATCCCTACATGACTAGGGATCCAAACATAAATGACTTCTTTGCCTAATGCTACAAGGGACTTGTAGAGTTCAGTTATTTTCAAAATAATTGGGTGTTTTGTTTTACTACTTTCAATTGCCAATAGACATTTGTGAATCGAAAGAGATTATGAACTTATTTGTTTGTTATAAAGCTACAAATTAAAGTGCTGAGTAAATAGTGTTTGCTTCAGCAGTAAATATGGAACTAGAGGAAGGTAATCGGGGAGTTGCTGTACTGTCTCCAAAAACGGCAGCAGAAGCTATTCTGTCTCATTCCCAGAGCCATATGTGCAAATTTGCAAGTATTCAGAATGTTCAGATTTAATTCCTGCATTATTAATGTTTTGAGGAATTTAATAATAAAATATGTTTACATTTATTCTTGCAAAGTCCTGCTGGATAACCATAGGATTGTTATCAACATTTTTGTATTTGTGTAGTTCAAAATTAAATGTTAGTTTGGGAGTTTCTATATGAGATATTTCATCTAAATTTATATTAGCAGATTCAAGGTGTGGTTTGATTGATTGAATATTGTTTAACGTCTACCGAGCAATGTTTCAGCTATATCAAGACGAGAACAAGTTTGTTAATAAATAATCACTATGGGTATGGAAAGGGTCATGGGACGGGAAATTCTGACTGCCACTGGAAAAGTAGGGTGAAATCGAAAGGGGCGGGGAATTTAGCCTTGTAGCTGATCACCTACGGACCACTCCAAAAGAGCTTGCTACAAGGGTTCTTTAACGTGCAGGAAGCGTGGCATTTCTTCCAACACGCGGAACTGAGTTTACATCTCATCCGAGAGATGGGTTGTGTATTTATTAATCACGCACAACCGCGGAATGGGTCCTGTTTCTATACCCCGGGGTTCCCTTGGGGGAGGCGTGGTTTGATACGAAGACCGAAAGGTTGTATAACGTTTGGGCGTTTTTCGTATTGAGCTTTGTGAAGAGGTTTGAAAACACAGTTATGAGCAGAATTGGAAGGGTACGCTTTAAGCTTTGTTGCATATTTTAAACCAAGTTTAATACGTCTGTCTTCCAAGTATGGTTCATTAGCTGCAACATGAAGACTATCCACAGGAGAAGTTCTGAACGCACCTAATGAAAGACGCAAACCTTGGTGGTGAACGGTCAAACATCCAAAATCTAACTTTTATCGAATCAACGATCGATATAAATTTAGTAAACCAGTGCTATCCGCACCCCAGTCGGTACTCGACACAACTTTTGAAATATCTAATGCCTTGAGGCATTTGTTTTTTTGCATTTTGAAATGGATGAGAAATGAAAGTTTACTATCAAAAATTATAAAGGAAGTTGGCCTCTGTTTAGCTCTGGATCTGGGTGCATTTTCCGTTTACAACAGAAATGTATTACAACTGTTTTAGAGCTGGAAAATTTAAACCGTTTTCGACAGCCCATTTTTCAATTCTGTTTTAGCAGAGTTGCAGTTGTCTTTCTATAATATTCATGTTTTTGCCACGATAGCAAATCCGAAAATCATCTACATAAAGAGATCCATCAATGTTATCTTTTAAAACCTGGGGATACTATTTATTACTAAATAGTGTGACAGATAGGATGCTTCCCTGCGGAACAGCCATTTCTTGTTCAAACGAGTCAGAAAATGTAGAGTTGACTCTGACATTGAATTCACGATCCTTGAGAAAATTCTCAATAAAATTTTGTAAACTTCCTCTCAACCCCATATCAAAAAGATCTTTTAAAATGTCATATTTCCATGTTGTGTCATGCTTTCAATATCGAAAAAGATAGACACTGCATGTTCTTTCTTTAAAAATGCATTTCTGATAAATGTTTAGAATCGATTGTTGTACGACCTTGTCGAAATCTATTTTGGATGTCCGACAGAAGACCGTTCGATCATTTTCTTCTGAGTAAATATTTCATTTCAAAAACTTTTATCAACAATATACAAACACCCGAATCACACAAAGGTAGCATTTTTTTCCAATTTTCCATATGAAACTCTCTTTCCACCAGCATATCTAGAATAAAATGGGTGTGTTTCAATTGAATTCAAGAAAAAGAGATGAGCTTCAGGCGGTTTTGCCCAATTTCTGCATGAAATTTGAATTAAACTTTCGAGAAAAATGGGGAGGTTTAACCCTCAACACCATGGATTAACTGACAATATATCTCAGTTGATTTTCTTTCTAGCAACATTCTAGCAACTATTTTACCACTATTCTTCTTTTTATACGGTATTTCTTCATGTGCTATTCGTTTTACTAATGGTAGTAAAACGTAAATTCCATTTCCTTATTTGATTATTGATATAGTCAGAAAACACGATTGGTTATGTACATATTTTGCTACCAATGAAAATGATTGTAACAACTTCCGAAGAGTTTTGTTTAGCACGTGAATAATTTGTTTATCTATTTGTGTCGAACACTGCGACGCTAAGCTTGGTTGCAGTTCACTGTAAAATGGAAATTGAAAACACTGTTTGCTATTTGCAATAAAATTGCACTGTAAAAAGCGTTTTATATGAAAACTCAATCAGAAGATACTTAAAAAAATTTAACGATTTATTGATTGTTACAGTTATCATATATACTCTGGGTTTTAATGAGTGACAATATTTTTAGCCAAAGGATGGCAGTGCCGGTCTAACATTTCTTTTGCATATATTTTTTCACATTAACCGTGTTTATGAATACCGGTTCCCTTTTCACTTGTTTGCTTAGGTATTCACCTGGCAATGTACTGTACGTAATTTATATAAGAAAGATAACAGGAAACACCTACAATGGCCGTAAACCACAATCACATGCCACAATCCACCAGGGAACCGCACGAGAAAAACAATAAAATGACAAAAGACAAACATGGACAACGATAGGAACTCGGGATAGCCGGACTTGGTACCGGAACTAGCAAGAGCTAGCGGTAGGGTTAAACCGGTTTATGGGTACCCAAACCTCCCCTCTCTCTATCCCGTTTCCCTATAGTATAATAAAACATAAGTTTTGTGTTTCATTGTATAATGTAGGGCTGAGTCAATGTTCATGTCAAAGTCAGTGTCTTCTGTACTTGATTTTCTAGGTCAGAAATAAATATAGGGATGTGAAATGAGTGTCACTTGGCCCTATACTACCTAATACTTCTTCAGACTCACTTTCCGTGTCGAGAATTCATTTTTTTAACATCGATGAAGACCTTGACTTCGTATTTAGCTTTCACAATAAGAGTTACAGTCCAAGTACCAGTCCATCCAGTATTGACTTTGGTTTGGCCCATTGCTTTGAATAAGTTTTTATTTACCAGACGTTTTTATATAAGTTTTAATCAAAGGTTCAACTAAACTTAAACGATTACATGAATATTATAGTCATAAATACTATATTGTACCATATCCGAGATCTTTGACCTAACAACCATAGTTATAAAACATCTTCAGATGTGGCAGATAAGACGCAGTTGTATGGATACTTCTGATTTATATGTCTTCTTGTATATCTTAGCGAAAACAACAAACAAAATATCGTTCAACATCTCTTAATCCTAAACGTACAGAATGATCTATAAATGAAGGACATGACCTCGATTGTAAAGTATTACGAAAGTAATAAAAACCTTGTTACTTGTTGCTGTTTAGTAGTGTTATGTAAAAAAATAAATCAATTATTCGTGCTTGAATTGCACGAGCTTGGCTTTTCTCGGAAATTCAAATCTCTTATAAATTTCCAAATAAAGATTTGAAACATTTAATTTACCTATTTTAAAATTTATAGGGGTTAGAGAAAACGATTATTTCAACATCTAATTTACACATTTGTAGCAATTTGGTTCTGGTACAATGAGCATGAAAAAATACATCAATTTAATTAATCCTACTAAAAAAATTATTGTTATGAATTCGTATATATAACAAAATATTACATAAATATTGAACTTTTATTACATTTTTGTGGAATTCGTTGATATAACAAAATGTTACAAAAATCCTGAAATTTCCTAAGTGATTTTAAGCTGTAATTGATTTTTCAATTTTACGATTACATCACTTATTAAGCTCCATTTTATTTCATCAAACATATGGATGGCGTGTTTTTGTTTGAATTATTTTAAAGGTTTTATAATACATGTAGTTAATCCACAAGTAACCTAATTCCCCCAAATACCTCTTGACGTTTTAAATGATCAACCGCTTTTATCTGACCTGTCGAGACGTCCGTATAGTCTGATCTATTCTAACCAAATGCAGTGAACGATTACCTGATCATCACTTCAGTATATGCAATTTTGCATTGTTTTTTATGGAACAAGATTGCGAACTGCGCTAGAAATAGAACAAAGCGGTTAAAAGTTTTGACAATAACTCAAATTCCGTGTGGTAAAGTAATTATCAGTTTGACAAAATCTTTTATCCTTCATCCGTTTAGAAGAAATGATTATCCATCTATGAGGTTGAGCCCCTCTCCACAAAATATTCATTTTCAGCTCATCTGGTCCAAGGTCATAGGAGTTTTTGCCATCGTGCGTCCGTCTGTCCATTAGTCGTCCGTGCGTTCGGTTTTTTAGCTCACCTGGCCTAAAAGGCCATGTGAACTATTGCCATCACTTGGCGTCCGTTGTCCGTCCGTCCGTCCGTCCATCTTAAACTGTTTTCAAAAAAGGCGGGAAAATTCAACATTGTCATATTTCAATAAAATTTGGTTTCCAAATAGATATTGATGTTGCGACTTCAAAACCGGTGTTGAAAATTGTTCATTGACCACCATTTTCAAAATGGCTTCCAAAAAGGCGGGAAAATTCAACATTGTCCGAGTTCAAGTGGATATTGATGTTGCGACTTCAAAACAGATACTGAAATTTGTTAGTTGACCGCCATTTTCAAAATGGCCGCCAAAAAAGGCGGGAAAATTCAACATTGTCCAATTTCAATGGAATTAAGTTTCCAAATAGGTTTTGATGTTGCAAATTCAAACCAATGTCAAAAGTTGTTCGTTGACCGCCATTTTCAAAATGGCTTCCACAAAAGGCGGGAATATTCAACATTGTCCGATTTCACTGAAATTTGGTTTCCAAGTCGATATTGATATTTCGACTTCAAACAGATGCTGAAAATTGTTTGTTGACCGCCATTTTCAAAATGGCCGCCAAAAAAGGCGGGAAAATTTAAAATTGATCAATTTTAATGGAATTTGGTTTCCAAATGGGTATAGGTGTCGCAAATTCAAATCAATGTTAAAAATTGTTCGTTCGCCGAAATTTCAAAATGGCCGCCAAAAAAGGCTGGAAAATTTAACATTGTTTGATTTCAATGAAATTTGGTTTCCAAGTGGATATTGATGTTGCTACTTCAATAGTCGTGTTAAAAATTGTTTCTTGACCGCCATTTTCAAAATGGCCGCCAAAAAGGCGGGAAAATTCAACATTTTCCTATTTCAATGAAATTTGGTTTCCAAATAAATATTGATATGGTAACTTAAAAATATGGTTTTAAAAAATTGTTGTTGACCGCCATTTACAAAATTATGTCTCAACTTCAAAACTGGTGTTGAAATGGTCATAAGCAAGTACATTTTTGTCAAAAAAGTGCAACAAAGAAATATAGTTAAACAAGATCAGACTTTAAATACAGTTCAGTATATTGTTGCTGTTTGAGCTAACAAAGTTTGAGAGACTTAAGTTCTACTGTATCACTTAAAATGTTAGCTTCATTGTGGCAACTGAAAGCCAGGTGAGCGATACAGGCTCCTAGTTTTTATTCAAAGACCTTCTAATCTGAAACTGCTTGGTCAATACTAACCAAACTTGGCTTTCAGTAGGGTATTTACTTTCATGTTTGTTATTTTTTAGTCCCATTGTTACTTAATAACATCGCTATTTATTCCTTTGCCTCTTGCTCCTCAAACAAATAAAAAAGTACTCTTATTAAGTT
Organism: Modiolus philippinarum; assembly: GCA_002080025.1. Lineage (NCBI taxonomy): Eukaryota > Metazoa > Mollusca > Bivalvia > Mytilida > Modiolidae > Modiolus > Modiolus philippinarum. The sequence continues at coordinate 145,676 of MJUU01064243.1, read as the reverse complement.
CTTCAGATGCTTGGGGCATTTTATTTTCGGCAGGAAATCTTAAAAAAGGCTTATAATGAAACTGTCCACTTGGCTTTGTCACAGCGAACAGGCTAGAGAAACACGACAAAAAGGACCGTGGGTGTATGAACGTGTGCCCTTAGTTGGGTTGTGATAGGCGTGCATAAAGGCTACGCAAGAGTGAATCTGTAGATATATCAAAAAGTTAGTTACCGTTCTTTACAGGGCAACATCCAGGAGACAAGTCGATGTAAATATGGTTACTAGACAAATAACCTTAAAGCTTTTTTTCGACATTTTCTCCCTTCCTGAAACCAAAATGCTGTTGACGTTATATTTATAAGCCAGCAGTGATCACCTTTATAAACTTGACTATCCTGCCAATAGAATTGATGGATAATGTTCCAGACTTTCATGATGTATGCAGTGTTTCGTCGTCTTTCCTTTTAGCTCACCTGGCTATGCCAGGGTGAGCTTTTGCAATCACTTTGCGTCCGGCGTAACCTTTTCATTCAAAGATCTTCTCCTCTGAAACCACTGGCCCAATTATAACTAAAGTTAGTCACAATGGCCCTGAGATGGTACCAAGAAAGGTATCCGGCAGGTTAGTCTCATCCAAGATGGCCGCCAGCAGGGAATATAGTTTTAACATTGGACCCTATGGAAAAGACATTCGAGGATCTTCTCAAAAACTACTAATCCAATTAAAAACAAACTTAGTCACAATGGTCCTTAGATGGTTCCTTCCAAAAAGATATCCGACAGATCCGTACCTCATCTCAGATGGCCGCCAGCGGGAAACATAGTTTTAACATTGTACCCTATGGAAAAGACATTCAAAGATCTTCTGAGAAACTACTAGTCCAATTAAAACCAAACTTAGTCACAAAGGTCCTTAGATAGTTCCTTCCAAAAAAGGTATCCGACAGGTCGGTACCTCTTCCAAGATGGTCGCCAGTGGGGAACATAGTTTAATCATTGGACCCTATGGGAAAAATCATTTGAAGATCTTCTTCTCAGAAACTACTAGTCCAATTAGAACCAAACTTAGTCACAATGGTCCTTGGATGGTTCCTTCTAAAAAGGTATCCAACAGATCTGTACCTCATCCAAGATGGCCGCCAGCGGGGAAAATGGTTTTAACATTGGACCCTATNGGAAAAGACATTAAAAGATCTTCTCAGAACTTACCTGTCCAATTAGAATCAAACTAAGTCACAATGGTCCTTAGATGGTTCTAAAAAAAGAATTCTGACAGGTCCGTACCTCATCCAAGATGGCCGCCAGCGGGAAACATAGTTTTCACATTGGACCCTATGGGAAAAGACATTTAAAGATCTTCTCAGAAACGACCCATCCAATTGGAACCAACATAGTCACAATGGTCCTTAGATGGATTCTCCCAAAAACGTATCCGACAGGTCGGTACCTCATCCAAAATGGTCGCCAGCGGGGAACATAGTTTTATCATTGGACCCTATGGGAAAAAAATTCAAAGATCTTCTCAGAAACTTCTAGTCGAATAAGAACCAAACTTAGACACGATGTCCTTAGATGGTTCCTTCCAAAAAAAGTATCCAACAGATCTGTACCTTATCCAAGATGGCTGCCAGCGGGAAACATAGTTTTAACATTGGACCCTATGGGAAAAGACATTCAAACATCTTCTTCTCAGAAACTACCAGCCCAATTATAACCAAACTTAGTCACAATGGTCCTTAGATGGTCCCATCCAAAAAAGGTATCCGGCAGGGTGGTACCTCATTCAAGATGGCCGCCAGCGGGGAACATAGTTTATACATTGGACCTATTGGAAAAGACATCAAAGATCTTCTCAGAAACTACTAGTCCAATTTACACCAGCTTAGCCATTATGGTTCTGAAATGGGTTGAAATAGATAACACATTAAAATACATTTAAAGATCCTCTCTGAAACAACTTGTCCAATTAGAAATCAATGGTACATTGATGGTACCTCCCATTACAGGTATCCGGGAGGACCACCTCATTTAATATGGCTGCCACAATAAAGATAGTTTATATTAGATGCCATAAAAAAAATTAGGTCTTTGATAACACTAATCCCATTGGAAATAAACTTGATCACAAAAGTCCTCTGGTGGCCCTTCAAATTTGCATCTGGCATGTCTTCATCCAATTCAAGGTGTCCTCCAGCAGGGAACATTGTTTAACATTGGACCCTATTGGAAATGACTTTTGTGTCAGCCATGGTCCAGGTGAGCGATACAACACCGAAGTATATAAAAAAAAACAAGAGGTTCTCGAGGTCGACACCTGTATAGCAACTACAGCAGTACATTTGTAACTGCCATCTACTTTGTAGTGTTAAACAAGAGTTTCAAGTGATTGTAAATTCATTTAGTTTATAATTAGTTTATAATTGTTTTATTTGCTCAAAATAAAGAGACAAAAAGGATGAAAAACAAGTTCTACCAACTTATGAAGTCTTCTCCTTTGTATACTATAAGTACAAGTAAATTAAGTTTATTTCTAACAATAAGTTCAGGAAAAGAAATCCCGCTTTAGTAGTGCTTAATATTACTGTGTGTACAGTAGAAACACCTACCATTTCAATTAATGTTGCCCCTTCGTTGGGTGACTGTGTTGTTGCGACTGTTGAAGATATTTATACAGGTTTAAAATCAAACACAAGTGGAGATTCCTATATTCTTGTACCAGACTTTCATTTACTTATCCCTGTTTTCGAAACTTTAGCCCGGCATCATAGGCTCCGGCTACAGAGCTGTTGGACGCGTCCCAAATTGGCGGATAGGGAATGTCCTGTCTATGTGTTTATGTCAGGTCATAATACGGAAAGCCTGACAGCGGACCATCGTAGCCAAACTGTGTTGAGAAACGCCACGCTCCATGCAGTATATAGACGCCTTCTGTATTTTTGTAAAGAGAATATAGTTTACGGGTCTGGAATAGAAGGCTAAATTTCCTGCCCCTGTCCATTTCTCCCCTTTTCAATTGGCAATAATAACTCGTGGTCCCTTCCATCTTTATTTCTTCTTTTACTTCATGTTACCGTAGGTGAGGCATATGGCAGAATCAGGGGTACTTAACTAATTTGCATAGCGGCCATTTTGTATCTTTTGCTTGTCAGTCATCCTTAGTTAAAATGCATAGGAGAGATATTGAAATTTTGCAAAATTATCTAATAATACACTTCAGAACATATTTGTCCACATCTAGCAAGATTCTACACTTTGTTTACACCTATTCTATACATCAATACTTATCTGTAATAATGAAAATTTCCAGCCGATTAAGTTTGAGATTCGAAGCGGGATCATGCCATTTTGACTGTAGACGCCATTGTTAAACTGCCGAGCAAGCTATCTTTGACAGAAAAATACATTTGTTTCCATTGATTTATTTACTTTTTTACCCTTTTTGGGGCCATTCAGGGCTTGCTATATGGTGTGAGGTTCCTCACTCTGTTGAAGACTGTACGGTGACCCCTAGATGCTTTTGTTTCGGGTCGTTTTAACCTGGATATTGGATGTTGTCTCCTTGACATTTACCCCCATTTCCTTTCTTTTTCATATCAAAATGTCCGCATATGATGGAGAAATATAACTCGTTTAGATTCATAAACAGTTGTTCCTTTTCAACTTACTCGTGAAAGTTTGAGGCCAAATTAAAATGAAAATGTGTAATTCCAAGCTTTCCAGCGACGGAAAATTCTTCTACAGACTGATTTCAACCACAATTTCTATGTTTTAAAATTCCCACAACAAAAACTTTCCATTGAGGAAGATAACATTGTTACAGTGCTACATTTAGAAAAAAGACGGAGGTAGTGTGAAAATAATCCGTATATTTGAGATCTACTTTCAAAGTTAAACTTTAATATAAAGGGAAGTAATTCACCTAAAATGTGCGTGGTCACGTGATTTTAATCTCATGAATAAAATACCCCCGATTCTTCCTTATGGATTATAATACACGAAATTCCTCTTTTCTCTTGAATGTTATCCCAGAATTTCAATCAGTCTCAGTAAAATAAACCTTCCTTCCCGTGTTTAAGATGCAGTGACCTATCATCTAACCATTATTTTTTTTGCCATTACCTTAGTGACATAAAACAAGACAAGGGAAACCGCAATGGCAACTCGTCGGTTTATTCCTTTTTATTTTTTGCGGTAAAACAACTGTGGAAAGGGTCGCACTAAATGATGGTTCTTCAACATACGTTTTTTTTTTATCATCATAAAGAAATTAAAGCTACTGATACTATAACAGATCCGGGGCAATGGGTCTCTATTTGAGTGTAGATTTTCTGTGCTGTTCTTTTATAGAGATATTGAGTGTGCTTTTTATATTCTTATTCATTATGTTTAATTATGTGTTTATCAGTGCTGTTTGTAATTAATAAAGGGAAGATAACAGGACAGACCTACAATAGCCGAAAAGCAATCACTTGCTACAATCCATCAGGGAACTGCACGATGAAGCACGACAAAACACATAAAAAGACAACGAAAGGAACTTGGATAGCCGCAAAGGATTAACGTTTTACAAATTATTTTCAGTAGTTCAACTTCCTCATTCTTATAGATAAAAGATAAAAGTATTAAATGAGCAGACTTTTTGTTAGACTAAAGTGAAATTTATTTCACCCATACTTTTAATTGGCTCCATGTTGTTCATTTGTTTGTGTGTGTTTCTTTTTTTCTTGTCCGTGCCGTACTTGCGTGATGTAGTTGTGTCTTTATATTCCCTATGTATCTATTATCACTGGATTGTTTAAGTAATAGATTATTGTAAGCGGGCTCTATGCTAATTAGAACATGGTAAGACCTTCTATCTGTCGATATTTTATACAGAGAGATATAGGGAAAAAATGAGGAGTGCGAATACTTTTGTCCAATTTCTGTACATTGTTTAGCGATAGATTACTTTGTCCTTAGCTCTGTCCTTAGCTGATTTTGGCCTTTCTATTTAGATTCTTTTGGTTATTTGTTCTCTATCAGCTTTTAAACGTTTTTCGATTAATGGATTTCCAAAT
>MJUU01064243.1:127514-139956 GCA_002080025.1 Modiolus philippinarum | reverse complement strand
AACTATATAAAATATCTCTCTTAATCGAACGGTGACATATAGATTTTTTCAGCGTAACAGATAGCTTAAGTGTATATCTCTGAAATATCAAAAAATAAAAAAAATCTATCTGATGGTTATTTTATATGAAAGATAAACAATAAGCATGTTATCACAGTTCCCTATATATTCTTTGTAAATATTGCAGAAAAGTACCGAATTTGCCCTAATTTTCAAAGCCAGATAACAGGAAAAGATGATCGGTGCAATATCATTTTTATTTTATTTTTTGAATATATAGGTCAAGACCTACGAAATATCTTAAAACGAAAAAATTCTGTCTGAAATTTTTATTAGGATCGAACTACCTTAAGTAATAGATTATTGTAAGCGGGCTCTATGCTAATTAGAACATGGTAAGACCTTCTATCTCTCGATATTTTATACAGAGCGATATAGAGAAAAAATGAGGCGTTCGAATACTTTTGTCCAATTTCTGTACATTGTTTAGCGATAGATCACTTTGTCCTTAGCTGATTTTGGCCTTTCTTTTTAGATTCTTTTGGTTATTTGTTCTCTATCAGCTTTTAAACGTTTTTCGATTAATGGATTTCCAAATGTTTAGGTTTAATTTGCACTGATGAGACATAAATTGTCGAAATTCGCATATGCTGAAAATAGATTAATAGTAACTTTGGTATTTTGTTATCTATTACCACTGGGTCGATGCCTCTGCTGGTGGACTGTTAGTCCCCGAGGGTATTCACCAACTCAGTAGTCAGTACTTCAGTGCTGACCCGAAAACCGACTTAATTGAAATTTACAATATCTAAATTTTACAAAATTTTGTTTAAAACTAAGGAGTATTTCCCTCATGCATAGCTCTGTTCTTAGTTGGATTTTGGCCTTTCTATTTAGATCCTTTTGGTCATTTGTTCTCTATCAGCTTTTATACGTTTTTCAATTAATGGATTTCCAAATATTTAGGTTTAATCTCCACTGATGAAACATAAATTGTCGAAATGCGCATATGCAGAAAAACAATTAAATTTAATTTAGTAACTTCGGTATTTTGTTATTTGATCCACTGGACCGATGTCTCTGCTGATGGACTGTTAGTCCCCGCGGGTATTCACCAACCCAGTAGTCAGTACTTCAGTGCTGACCCGAAAACCGACTTTCTTGAAATTTGCAATATCTAAATTTTACAAAATTTTGTTTAAAACATTGAGTATCTCCCTAATGCATAGCTCTGTCCTTAGCTGGATTTGGCTTTTCTATTTAGATTCTTTTGGTTACAACTGTATTTGTTCTCTATCAGCTTTTAAACGTTTTTCGATTAATGGATTTCCAAATGTTTAGGTTTAATCTGCACTGATGAGACATAAATTGTCGAAATGCGCATATGCAGAAAATAAATTAATAGTAACTTCGGGATTTTGTTATTTGAACAAAGTAAGTTCAGATAAAGAATTCTCCCCATCTTTATTCAAAATCAAGATTAAGATTTAATAGGGGATACTGACAAGATACTCTGCTTTCATCCGTTAAATTAGCTTTGAGATCTAGTGACCTTAAAATTTTACATACATACTGGCCTCTCACTGATACTGCCGATGTCTACTGAAAATATATGATGATTCTTGACCAAATCCTGCAGGAAGTTTTGAGTTTGATTTTCCTTCCATAGTGCGACAGTGTTTTACCAGCAGACTAGGCTCCTTTAGCTAGCCGGCAGATTACCGGCGAGCACCCCTTTACCTATCTTTCAAAATTACGTATTGTCATATTCTCGGGTTATTTCCCCAAAAGAGCAATTCACTCATATGTGCTGTTTTTAGTAACAACAGCCCTGATGTTTGGTTCCCGGACTATTCGAACACAATTTTGAATCTAGATACTCTTGTTATGATTCAGGCCAATGTTGGTTAGAATTGGCTCAGTGGCTTCAGAGAAGATTATTTTTAAATACGTTCCTACTGGGTTTAATATTAAGAAATTTTCCCCACTGGCATCTATCTTGCTTCTGATGCAGACTTGCCGAAAATATTTTTAAAGGGGATCAACTTTGGACATCTGTGAAAAAATATGGTTCCAAATGGCAAAGTAGTTTCAGATAAGAAGTGTCCAATATTGTTGAACAAAGTCCCCCGCTAGTCGCCATCTTGTAAGAGGAGCACGCAGTCAGATAACTTGCATCATGAAGATAAATGTATTCCTTGACATGCTTCACATTTTTGTACATGTATCTACAACTTAACCTCTTTTTCAAATCTTTTTGAAATATAAGGCGATATTCAAATTTTCTTCCTAATTTCCATGTTCCAGGTGGGTAAATCTTGATTTTTGTCATCCAAGATAGGTGGCAGGGGGAAACATTAGACCCGATGGGAAAACACATTCAAAGATCTTCTCCTGACCAATTACAACCATACTTGGTCTAAACTGTCCTGGTTTGTTCTCCTTTAAAACCGGCAAGTCGGGTTCAGATCTAAGATCGCCGCCGGCGGGGAACATAGTTTGACATTGAATCAAATGGGAAAGCTAGAAAGCCTATTGAAATCAAAATTGGTCATAAATGTCATTTTCTTGGAACTTTTAAAAAATATGTCAAACAAGTCGTTACCTAATCCAGGATGGGCACCAGAAGGGAACATAGTTGAACATTGATCCAACATTCAATGACCTTCTTCTCTGAAATTACTTGGCCAATTTGAATCAAACTTGAACACAATTGTCCTTTGGTGATCCTTTGGTGATCCTCTTTTAAAATTTGTCTGTCAATTTTTCACCTCATCCAAGACGGCCTTAAACTTAGTTTAAGATTGGACAACAAAAGAAACACATTTAAAGATATTCTTCCCTGAAACTATTAATCCAATTGACCAAACTTGGTCACAATTGTCGTTATTTAGCTTTCTCTGAAAATTTATCCGGCAAGTCCGCGCCATATCCAAAATGGCAGGCAGTCGGGAACATAGTTGAACATTGTATCCCATAGCAAAGCATTCAAAGATCTCCTCCTTGTAAGCCATATAGCCAATTACAACCAAAATGCTTTTGGGATGTCTGCCTCATCCAGGATGGCCTCCTTTTTTCCTTAAGGCTGTTGTGATTTTGCAATAAGAACACTGCTTTCAAAATTTAGAGATGAAATACATTTTATGCACATTTTTCGATGAAAAGGCTTCAATTGTTACAATACAAAAATATGCCTAGTACTCTTCTGAGTGAGGAAGAAATAATCTTAAATTGCAAATTGAAAAAACATATTTGACGAAGTGCTTCGACGTACAGTAAATTCGGTAATATATATTTTTAATATGACATATTATATAATAGTTCATTGACCTGGCTTTGAAGTGCATCTGTTCAGCCTCAAGGGATTTATGGCTACGCAAATGGGAAATGACACAAGCCATCAATATTTCTAAAATAGCATCGCAAATAAATTGGTTTTGAAAGAGAATTATATGAGTTGTTATCTGTCACCGTTCAGCTAAATATTTTAATTTAAGTTTGTCATCATTTAGCAAAGTGATAATTGTATTGAAAAAGGAGAAAAAAATAAAAATTGACAAAAGTTTATTCTTATGTCGCACGAATGACTTTAGCTGTCCTTAACTGAGTTTGGCTTACCATTTCATGGGGCATAACCTTTACGTCAAGATTAGGCTCGGAGCGTCCAAAATACGCCTTTATTTGTTCGGAGTTTCCAAATCTATTACAAAAATCTGCATTTTATCGAAATTTAACAAACCATGTGCAAAATTGAAAATACCCATTCGGAAGTCAACTATAAGACTAAATGGCTGTGCATGAACGACACTAGTACTCGAGTTTACCTTGCATAACATATGAGTATTTTGATGCTTGTTTGCGGACTACGTGTACATACCGAAGAATAATACACAGAATACAGCTTGTGGTAATTTTTGTCTCTTTTGAATACAATTTTTATACATTTCAATTAATATAAGTCTATATGGAGTCGTTTCTTTCGTTTTAAACTTCAATGTAGTTGTGTTTTGATAGGACAAGTACAATAACTATGGATGCAGATCGTACAAGACAAAAACGGAGGAGTCGGACCCAATTGAATATATAAATAAAACAAAATTAAAGAAAGGGAAAACAATACCGAAGGACAATCCAGGACTCATGAAAGCCATAAGACAAAGACAAAATCAGTACTGGCAACAAAACAGAGACTACAATAAACACAGACACACAACTGTATGATCAAATTGAGCAACACAGAACCAAAAAGAGTACTTCTAAGTAATTGAGTAAGCGAAGTTAGCAGCTAATTAGCTACCCGCCATGTTGCCCATAAACAAAAAGTCACACCAAGTACAATAGTCACAATCAAGTAAATGTGAAACGAATTAGACTCCGGAAAAATTCCTGATTTCATATCGGAAATAAATTTCCAGTCGCGATCTATCAGCTTATGGTGACGACCATAGAACTTTATCAGAGACGACTTCAACTGCGAAAAACATATCTTTGACTGAGAAATTTGGTAGTCAGTCGTTGGACTCTGCAGCGAAAATCACAGTACTGTTAACAAGTCCTGGAATAACGTATAAGTTGTGAAATATATACGTCAAATGCTGGGGCAGGCGGAATGTTACTCGACAGGAAAGAAAAGTTGACAATTGGAAAGATGAAATCATCTAGCTTGTCATAAAGCTTAGTGTACAGTTTCCCTCCAAAGTCAATTTCAAGATTAAATTCAAGATAAGAAGCCAATTAAGGAGTCTTTGTGGTATGCTTAGTGTCTAACTCATCTGCATAGATCAGATGAAGGTAGCCACCGGAACGAGAATTGTTCAATGACAGAACATCATCTATATTCGAAAGCTGTAATTGAAAGATTTTGCTAGTTTTTTCCCCTTTTTCTCATCAGCCCATCAAGAAAATCAATTTCATAGGAGTACAAAATAGGTCGGCCTGAAGAGGTGCACAATAAACCCATTTGGATGCCGACCGTCTATTGAAACAGTCGTCTTCCAAAATGGACAAAAATGTTATCGATAAGAAAGTCCCACATTTTAACGATGTCTTCTTTGGTGTACCTATTTTTAGATTTATATTCCTATCTAACAAAGTACGATTTATTACAGCCTATGACTAGATAAGTAAAACGTCTATAAGCATCACTCTTCACGAAACGACGTCGAATAATAAACGAAAGGTTTGATTACAGTTGTTCATGAGGTACCATGGTGTGCAGAGTTGAGAAATAAAAAGTCTTATTGCTTTTAGGATAATGGTCTGGATTTCAGAATATCCATTAGATCTTTCGAATTTTTCAATATCCACAATTGGATAACACCACTCGTTACGGTAGCAAAACTACCATCACAGTATTTGTAAATTCGTGGCCACAGTTTTGTTTTTCGTGGCGACGAATTATTAAATCGTTGGAACGATTTGTTTATTCGTGGCCACAATTTGTAACATCGTGGGAACGATTTGTTTATTCGTGGCCACAATTTGTTAAATCGTGGGATTGATTTGTTTCTCGTGGCCACGCTTTGTCAAATGGTGGGAACGATTTGTTTCTTGTGGCTACGATTTGTTTATTCGTGGCCACAGCTTGTCAAATCATGGGAACGATTTGTATGGCGTGGCCATGATTTGTGTTGATTTTTTTATGTGGCACCACATAATGTGACCCAAATAAACTTACATAGGTAGTACATATTGCTGAACATGCAATAACATGCTGTAAATGCAAGCAGAGAACATCACAAGATTCCCCACTAACTGACATACCAAAGGAACTAATAACTGACTTTTGATTGGCAATGACCTCCTTTGACAGTGTCGTTACAGTATGTGCGAGATAACCTGCGGATGAATCGATCCCCAACTCTTTACTGGGACAGTTTGCAATATTTTGCATATAAAAATGGTGTTATTAGGAGCTTTATCAGCTTTCATGTCATGAATGGCGGACAAAGTTTCAGCTACATCAGGTCTCCTCAAAATGGAAGTAGTTTTAATTCGGGTTTGGACCATTGATCTAGAAGCTTTTACACATCAATGCATTAAATCAAACTAATATTTGCTACAAAGGTGCACTGTAAAAATGCAATGATTAAACAGTTCCGAAAAGAAGAATGTGATTTTTCCTGTTGTTAAATTGCTCTTTCTTTTTTCCATTATCTGAAAGGATAACAGTATGCATCTTTAATTTGCTGGCTTGTACTAGGACGCATCAACACATTTTTTTTACTTGAACTCAAAAAACATTGAGCATAGACTACTTATGGTATGAACCAAAATGCTTTTACAAATATATTTGAATACCATTTCGATATGACTATAAGACGTATAAAAATGTTACTTAATATATATTTTAGGTCTTTAAATTGACTTCGGAAACCGTACGTGTTCGCGATTTACATTCATTATGCAAAGTAAACAAAGTAAATTTTCTTCTTGATGATAATTTTGTTCGTTTCGGTGATACAGTCTATCAGCAAAAAAATAGATATTCCTATGGGTACCAACTGTGCACCTCTCATAGCAGATTTATTTCTTTATTGCTACGAGTCACAATTCATGGCAAAAATTCAAAAAGACCCTTCTAAACAGCATTTAGTGGATAAATTTAACAATACATATAGATATTTGGACGATATTTTGGCTTTAAATAATCCTGAATTTTCTAACTTTACAGATGAAATTTATCCTGCAGAACTTACTTTAAATAAATCAAATAGCAGCAGTGATTACACTCCTTTTCGTGATCTTAATATATCAATAAATCAAGGAAAGTTAAACACTAAGGTTTATGATAAAAGGGATGATTTCTCATTCCCTATAGTCAATTTCCCCTATTTCGACGGTGATGTTCCGTTAGCCCCTTCTTACGGGGTCTACATTTCACAACTTGTTCGATATTCACGAGTATGTAGTAATGTTTCTGACTTCAACGACTGTAATCTTTGTCTAACTGAAAAACTTCTGCATCAAGGGTTTAGATATTATAAATTGATAAAAACATTCTCTAAATTTTATTATAGATACATTGACTTATTAAGAAAATTTGGTTCTACATGCAGGGCTCTTATACATCAGGGCATTTCACATCCAAACCATCTACAAAGCGCATAAATTCAAAAATTGTCCTTCCAAATTCATTAATCCGTTGAACAAACTTATTCATAAAGGATATAAATACAGCATTGTTGTTAAATCTTTACTTCTGGTTTTTGTTGGCAAAAATAATGATCATCTCCTAAATGCTTTACACCATAACTAAATTTAAACAATTTTTCATATTGGCAGTTTTTGACATTGCACAATATCATGTTGTTCTTTCATAATTGATGATGTTGTTATACCAAATCTATTTAGAAGTATTTCAATTGAAATTTCATATGTAAGAAGGCTTGATATCATAGTCAACGGAAATTATGTCCTTAGCTAGCTGTCAGTAACTGCGAGCATTTGTCCGGACAGTACCTGTGTGTATTGTCTTCATGTTTTATGTGCTTCATTGTAAGGGTACTCGTCTTGATAAGTTGCACTTTTTTCTAGTTTGATTTTTACTGTGAGTCTTTTTGTGTATTTATTTTTAGCCATTCACTTCACATAGGGGGAGGGTTTGGATCCAAGAAAACGAGTTTAACCCCACCGCAATTTTTGCGCCTGTCCCAAGTCAGGAATATCTTGGTCATTGGCTTGTCCTTGTCTTCTTATAAAATTTTAGTTTCTTGATATTTGGGTTATTGGATGTTGGTTGTTTCCATTGATTTATTCACTTTTTTACATTATCGGGGGCATTTAGGGCTTACTTTATGGTGTGAGGTTCCTCAATGTGTTGAAGACCATATGGTGACCCCTAAATGTTTTGTTTTTTGTCGTTGTAACCTGGATATGCCAAGCAGTTTTACTATTTTTAAAATGTCTTTGAATCAATAAAAGGACATTTCTCCGAATGAGCGTGTTACTTTTATTGCATTTGTAGAGGAAACTATAGTTTTTCTTACCTTTTCCGGTCTTTCCGTTCTTGTTTACATTGTGTTGAGACGCTCCGAGCCTAATACGAACTTGTCAGTGTCTCATCAATAGACAATATTGCGTAAAGGTTAGGCCCCGTGGTTATGGCGTAAGTCGAAACGGCCATATGCAGAAAGTAAATTTACTGTTACCTCGTTTGTGTTTTTTGTTTTTGTTTTTGTTTTTTTTTGTGTTTTGTTTTGTCTTTTTAAAGTCAGGAGACGCTTTAGGGCAAAAAGTAGTTTATGAATTCGCTACTAAGCATGTCGCCAAATATTGATTTTGTTGCTTTATTTGTTTTGCTTACTTCCAGATTTTTTCTTAACAGTCTTTTTAGCCAAAAATTAGTGGAATTTAGTATTTTTTTAAAGTCCTAAGCTCTCTCCTACAATTTTAATCTTGTATTACCAGCTAGTTAAATTAATAAATCTTAATCCCAAGTTGTGCTTTTATAATTTCCTTTCATTCAATGCTGACTTTTTGAACTCCAATTGTAATTACATTGTGCGGAATTCTTTTGGCTACATGCTTTGATTGTCCTCAGATTCATTTGCGTATATATCTTTAACTTCCAGTACTTTGCATACAGTAGAATAATAATTTTCGATCCTTACATTACAAAAAATGTGCCAAGAATATAAATATTTAATATTTGAAGGATAGAATGAGAACGTCAACGGATATATAATATAAAGAAAGTGTCCAGAACAAAATAATCTGGTTAAGTTATTGATAGTGTTGGGTGTGAATTTCAATGTAAAATAACATTACAAGACATGGTTTATTATACACCACCAGTCAACACTGTATAAAGCTTTTCGAAAACTTAATATCACAACCGCAATGGAAGGGGAGATTTAGCACGCCATTAAACCGCCTAAGCACACCATTTCTTATGAAATGCATGTACCAAGTACAGGACCATTGCGGTCTACAATTTTCCGGTGTATATCCACCTACTTTTTTTCTGTTTGCGTGTTGGACTTTGGCTCTTGACAATGCTGTTCTTTAACTTTGTTATTACCCAATTTACAGTAGTACGTACATGTTCTATTTATATTGACAGGTTTTATCTTCATTCTTCCGTTATACAGGCTTTGGGATCCAATGACCTCAATATTTTACAGGTTGTATTGCTGCCGATGTCTACTGAATTTCATGATGATTATGTCCCAAACCTTTTGGGAAATTCTGAATTTGATTTTTCTTCCGTAGTGCCACAGTGTTTTACCAGCAGCTGGTCAGCAGTTTAGCAGCGAGCACTCCTTGACCCCTCTTTTTCTTATTATTTCATTCTCAAGATTGCAGTCTTGCAGTTTGTAGTCAACGTGTATTTGCATGTTTATTATACTACAGATAGAGAGAGGGGGTTTGGGTGCCCATAAACCGGTTTAACCCTAGCGGTAGCTCTGCCCAGTTCCGGTTACAAGTCCGTCTTATCAACATTTCCTATCGTTACCTACATTTGTCTTTTTTTGTGCATTTTCCTGGTAGATTATAGCATGTGATTGTAATTTTAGGCCATTGTAAATAACATAATACCGAAGTTGCTGTTAATTTGGAAGACTCCTGTTATACAAAATAATTTATGCTTAGATCGATTAACCTTTTTCACATATATTGCTTTAAAGAAAACTTAATGGTCCAGTACTTCTAGTTTATCATGTATTTTCCATGTAAAAGATTTGCATTGTTAAATAATTTGAAGTAAAGCAAAAATTTAAACAAAATGTTTTTTTTTCTTCAAAATTTGAAGTTTGTGAAACCTTACAAAAATATCTATTTTGCATCTTAAACAGTACTTCTCGGGTTTCTAATAGTTATCTCCCATTAGCAGCATTCGAAGCAAACAAATATTGAAACCCACAAAAATAGTCAGAAAGTAGTACTCATTCCAAAATTGACGAAAATAATGCCCAAAGACACTCAACGAATGCAAAACACGAAATGAAGCCTATTAATTTTAAGGGATTTTAATTTTGATTGAAATAGTGCAGGAATTTTTCGGAACCCAGATATTCAAAAGCTTGTACCCGTCTATTTTGACAACCAAGACATGTCTGTCATTTCCTTCTCTTATAAAAAAACCTGCTAGAAACATTTTTTCAATTACTCTTCTATTACCTGTGATTCTGATTTTGAGAAAAACTACCCTAGCAGCTGAGACTGTTCCACGTCATCATATCGCTATGACCCTTGTGGACATATATTAACGGGGAATCTTAACATCATAGTAGATAAAGAAGTTAGACAATTCGCCCACCTTCTAGAATAAACTGACAAGCTTGTTTTGATATAATTAATGACGCTGTAACCAGTTATTGTAAACGAGAAAATGCAGACAAGCATGCTCTTAATTTATTTAAAGATAAAATTATTACCAAGGTCACCAACAGAATAAATTTTTATAAAGATAATTATGTTGAGTCACCTTCTTAGCTGTCTGTAAATAAAATTAAGTCTAAATTGAAGGATCTTGGTAAAACATATGTGTTTGTACCTGTTGACAAGGCTTCTAACAACGTTGCTATTGTCTGGAAGAAATGCTACATCGATGTTCAACAAAACGAACTGGACAAGTCAAACACTTTCAAACGTACCAAATGGGACGAAAGCCAGTTAACCAAACAACATTTTAAGGATACAGATACGCTTAAAGTTCCACCTAAAGATAACATCTTACCTACCATGTACTGGGTTCCGAAGCTTCACAAAAATCCCTTTAAACATCGTTTTATTTCTGCATCTAGTAAGTGTTCTACTACTAACTTATCCATCTATTTTACTAGTTCACTTGCTTGTATAAAGGAGTTGGTTATGAAATACTGTGAAAAAACTTATTAAAATTCTGGTGTAAATTACTTTTGGAGTGTAAAAAATTCTATTGAAGTTTTAGATAAACTACAATCAATTCAAAGACCAGTCTCATCTATTGACAGTTATGATATTTCTACACTTTATACTACCCTTCCACATGATTTGATTAAATCCAAATTGGGACAACTTATTAAATGGTCTTTTAAATTTTCTGGTCTGCAGTTCATTTGCTCTAACAAAAAACAAGGATTCTTCTCTAATATTACCTACAATAATCATTGTTCCTGAACATGTGATGATATGATTAATCCACTCAATCTTTTGCTGGACAATATTTTTGTTCGTTTTGGCAACACTATTTATCAACAGGTCATAGGTATTTCCATGGGTACAAATTGTGCACCTCTAATTGCAGAGCTTTTCCTTTTCTGTTACGAACGAGACTTCATGAAAAAAACTTCAAAACGGAACCATACCAAACAGCGATAAACTTATTTCTATTTTCAATGATAACAGCAGGTATATTGACGATATCCTTACTATTGATAATCCCCAATTTAGGTTATGTAGACATTATTTACCCCCAACAACTAAAATTAAATAAAGCTAACAATGATTCAAAATACTGCCCTTTTCTCGATCTAACTATCATTATTGACTCTGGTAAAATAAAAACTAAAATATATGATAAATGGGATAATATTGACTTCACTATTACTAATTTCCATTTTCTTGACGCCGACATCCCTCTAGCTCCATCCTATGGGGTGTATATTTCTCAACTGGTACGATTCGCACGAGTTTGTTATACTCTTGGCGATTTTAATGAACGTAACCTTACTATCACAGCCAAACTTTTACAACAGGGTTACAGATTCCATAAGTTGTTGAATACATTTAAGAAGTTTTATAATAGATATGAACATTTGATATCGAAATACGGTGTCACTCGTAAACAGCTTATTACGAAGGGCATTTCTAATCCTCGTTTTTACGGAAATGTTGTTAAAAAATGCCAGAAATTGATTAAAAATCGAGAAAAGCTGGGACGTAACTTAACTTCTTTACGTAATAGGGGATATCGACAAGATATACTGCTTGCATCCGTTAAATTAGCTTTGAGACCTAATGACCTGAAAATTTTGCACATACACTGGCCTTTCACTGATACTGCCGATGTCTACTGAAATTTATGATGATTCTTGACCAAACCCTTCTGGAGGTTTTGAGTTTGATTTTCTTGATTGTTCTACCATCAGACTAGGCTCCTTGAGCTAGGCGGCGAGCACCCCTTGACCCATCTTTCAAAATTACGTATTGTTTTTTTCTTTACTTTCAAGACTGTGGTCATGGAGTTAGTAGTCTACCTGTATTGGGTTTTATTCGTATGTTTATTATACTATAGGGAAACGGGACAGATAAAGGGGAGGTTTGGGTGCCCATAAACCGGTTTAACCCTACCGCTGGCTTTTGCTAGTGCCGGTACCAAGTCCGGCTGTCCCGAGTTCCTATTGTTTTCTACGTTTGTCTCTTGTCTTATTCGTGTTTTTCATGTGTAGTTCCATGACATATTGTGGCATGTAATTATAATTTTCAGCCATTGTAGGTGTTTCCTGTTATCCATTTT
>MJUU01064243.1:90162-101188 GCA_002080025.1 Modiolus philippinarum | reverse complement strand
AAAGTGGTCCTTAGCAAGAACGTTTTTTGTCAAAAAAGCCCAACAAAGAAATATAGTAAAACATGATCACACTTTAAAAACAGTTCAAGATATGGAGGTGTTTGAACTACGAAAGTTTGAGAAACTGAAGATCAACTGTATAACTTGCAATGTTACCTTGATTGTGGCAACTGAAAGCCAGGTGAGCGATACAGGCTCCTTGGAGCCTCTGGTTGTCTTTGTCATTTTAGCTTATTTGAGTCTTGAGGGTATGTCTCCATTATCCACAACTTCTCCTCAACAGCTTTTTATTTTTCAACCAAAATTGCAGGAATATTTCAGTATATGTTGAAGTTGTGAACCATGCATTTTTTTATTTAATTTTTTTTTCAAGATGTTACGCTTTTAGCTTATTAGAGTCTTAAGGGCACGTCTCCGTCATCCGCAACTCCTCTTAAAAGGCTTTGTATTTTTCAACTTAACTTGTAGGAGTGCTTGAGTATATATTAAAGACGTGCACCATGCATTTTGTTTTTCTCTACTTTTGCTATTTTGTTTACTTTTCAGATTGTACGCCTTTTTTTTACTTTGTCATTTTAGCTTATTGGAGTCTTGAGGTTGCATTCAATTATCAACAACATCTCCTCAATGTCTTTGTATTTATCAACTTATAGGAATGCACAACTCCTTCTAAACAGCTTTATAACATTATATTGCTTAATCAAATTTGCAGAATGTTTCAGTGTATATTGCTCATAAACGGCTATGTATTTTTCTGCCAAGCTTGGAGGAATGCATCCTTTAGTATATAATGTAGATGTGCAACATGGACTTTGACATTCTATTTCAAACACAGGAATTATATATAGAATGCAGGCGACAGATATTTGCTGTGGAACACCTATGCATTTTTAACGAATTAACCAGGGAAATTTTCAGCATGCAAATTTTTTCAAGTAAAATATTTAAGCTCTTGTGTTTCTCAAGTGCCCATTCCATTTTTATATAGCTGAATTGCTGAAAATTAATTGTTGAAATTGTCTTTTTACGTGATAACGTTTATTGCAATTTGCTGGTGTTGCTAATCTCAAATCAGTTTGTTCCCATATAATGGCAATTAGGTCCCATCTCCTACAACTTTCCCACAAATATGATATCTAACATCTTTAGATTCTTTCATACAACATACCATTTTGTTTTAGTTTTTATTCCACATAATATGAAAACGTCATGAATTTTATTTTTGCCTGGCACGAAGAGATTCGGTTTCATTTCAAGCGACTTTGATAGGATTTAGTATCTGACAATCTGATAAAGTTATTTTAGATACAGGAAAAGTGATTTTTTTCTGATAAATAATAGCTGATCAATGACTTCTTCGTATTTCGATTTAATTGAAGTACAGCCGAGTTACGTCCTGTCAAAATAATATAACCTGAAAAATGATTCTCACTCGCAAATAATCCCAACAGCTAGTAAACTAGTCTAGAATATTTTAATTCCCAATTTTCTATCCATATAAAACAACGATTTATTATATTGTTAATGAGTATCAGATATTTCATTAAACGGAATATTAAATTAAAGAATATTTTGAGCTACAGATGTGTAATAAGCTTTGACAAAACAAGGATGCAAAAATAATTGGGCAAATTTTTCGACCTTTCATAATTCAAATTTGAAACGATAACATGCAATTAATTTCTTTGAATGTCAAAAAAAATTGTTTCAAAGAAAAATATGTTTTTGATTAGATAGTTTGAAGTACATTTGCCATAAGGAGAAAAGTTTATGGAACTACAGCAATAACTCCAAAACAGGTTATCCGGGGTATTACAATCTTTAAACCGACCGTTTTTACTCTGTTAATCGGCACTTTGACATTTGAAACTTTTAAGTTTATCTGTCATAACATCGAATTACCTCTCATGATGTATTTTTAGCAAAACCGGCCGTTTTGATAAGTCCTCGGACTCGGTTGACAAGATTAAAAGGGGCAGTAAAACCTTTTTGGCATAAAAAATACCCACTTCTTATCGTTTTTTAATCTAGAGCTGTTAGCTTTTTCGATTTCCTTGAATTTGTTAAACTAACAGTTACTAATAGGGTTTTGTTTCAAAAACCAATGAGAGAATATGGAGTTAATGAACATGAGACAAAGTCCTTACAAGTACATGGTGCCAAGCAATAGAACGCTTTTATTGTCGTCCGTCATCTTGAAGATATCAAAGTTGTTGGTTTCATGAAGAATATAATAATAAAAACTACTTGGTTTGGATCCAAGAATACGAGTTTAACCCCGTCGCAATTTTTGCGCCTGTCCCAAAGTCAGGAATGTGTTGGTCATTAGCTTGTCCTTGTCTTCTTATAAAATTTTAGTTTCTTGCTATTCGGGTTATTGGATGTGGTTTGTTTACATTGATTTATTCACTTTTTTAATCTCTTTTGGGGCCATTTAGGTCTTGCTATATGGTATGAGGTTCCTCACTGTGTTGAAGAATGTACGGTGACCTCTAGATGCTTTGTTTTGGGTCGTTTTAACCTAGATATGGGATGTTGTCTTCTTGACATTTACCCAATTTCCTTTCTTTTTCATACTCTCCAAATCCAAAAATACACACATTAAAATAATGTCAGTCGGAAAACAAAAGCTATTTATCTTATAAATAAAAATAAAATTACCTATGAAAATTTGCCAGCTTCACCCATTATGTTTTTTTCGGATACACTTAAGGATCAGCAGTGAGGACAAACACATATTTTTGCTGTCATCGGTAAGACAAAAAACTTGCTCTTCAATCTTTTAATTTCAAACCTCTGTGGGGAAAATAAGTTTATCTTGTCAATTTCAATGCATGCAAATAAATACTAAAATTACAATAAAGGGCTACGCAGAGCGCAGCATGATACGACCTTAGCATGTCGACCACTGATATATGAACAAGTGTAATTTTAAGTGTGGACACAGTAAAAAGCTTGATACAGTAATTTGCTTGACACAAAATAGTGAAAATAAAGATTACAATGAAAATAATCCAAAGAAAAAATCCCATCAAAATCTAATGAAAAATGAAGATTTCACTTACTTTTATAATTGCAATTTTGGTCCCTTTGGCCTCTTACAGCTCGGAAACGGTAATAGCTACGTCAAATCTGTTGACATACCGCTGAAATCTTGGAATGAGAGGAATCCAAAGAAAAAAAATCCTATCAAAATTTGATGAAAAATAAGATTTCACATATTTCTAATAATTGCAATTTCGGTCCCTTTGACCCCTCATTGCCCGGAAACGATAAGAGTTAATTCGAATCTGTTGGCATATTACTGGAAGCTTGCAACGAGAGGAATCCAAAGAAAAAATTACATCAAAATCTGATTTAAAATAAAGATTTGACATATTTCTAAAAATTGCAATTCTGGCCCTTTTGACCCCTTATAGTTCAGAAACGGTAAGAGCTACGCCAAATCTGTTGACATACTACTGAAAGCCTACAATACATTAAATTCAAAGAAAAAAATCCCATTGAAATCAGATGAAAAATAAAAATTTTAGATAATCCGCATGTTTGCAGTTTTTGGTCCCTTTGGACCCTTTGAAAGCAAACAACTTATTAAAATTCTGATGGTGCAGAGCTACAATAATTTTTCATAAGGAATCCATTGCAAAAAACTGCATCAAAATCGGACTAAAAATTGAAAATAATTTTGAAATTTGCCCCTTTTGGGTCCCATTTATCTCGTGAACGGTACATGCCACGTGAAATCCGTTGCATACACCAGATTGGAAATTTTTTAAGAAGAACACTGAAAGAAACCCAATCAAAATCCGATAAATAATACAGTTTCCACAGTCAAATATGTGAAAACACCCAATTTAGCCCCTTTTGGTCCGTTTTTCTGAAACGGGCGGGACCAGGAACATAACATTATAACCCTGGCTTAAACATGTGCTAAGAAACATCATAATAAAATTTGAAAATGATCTGTTCACTAGAACAAAAGTTATGCTTTCCACAGACACGAAAATACCCAATTTTACCCCTTTTGGTCCCTTTTTCTAAAACGGGAGGGGCCATGGACCCCAAAATTAAAACCCGGGCTTAAGGTTATGCCTAGAAACCTCATTATAGAATTTGAAAACGATCTGTCCGCAAGAAATAAAGTTATGCTGGCGCCATAACATAATACGACCGCAAAATGTTTGCGGTCATATAAAAATTCATTTGGTGCACCCTCTTAGATAAATTTAAGTTTTTCAAACATCCTTTTCTCAGATTGTTGCAATTTTGGTACCAGGCACAATTTGGATACTCCTACGTTAGCTACGTAATTCATATTCGGTTGATTATTGTTATCCTTGTATACTGAATATACAAGTTATATCAAACTGACGTTGTCGTGAAGTGTTGTCATGCATTGCTATTTTAGGCGCATAAAATAGTGAAAAGGAACTCATAAATTACAGCGCTCTACGTTACTAAAATGACGATTTGCGTTTGAAACCCATGTCATGGGCTAAATGTAGGGTATACATATGTATAACATTGTGAAGGAAACAATGATACAGCTTTAAAATGTTGAATAACATGACAAATATACCAACTGGACTTGTCAGGATATGATAAAAGCATTAAATTTTCTTCTTGATAATATTTTGTTCGTTTCGGTGATACAGTTTATCAGCAAAAAATAGGTATTCCTATGGGTACCAACTGTGCACCCCTCATACATGTAGCAGATTTATTTCTTTATTGCTATGAGTCAAAATTCATGGTAAAAATTCAAAAAGACCCTTCCAAACAGCATTTAGTGGATAAATTTAACAATACATATAGATATTTGGACGATATTTTGGCTTTAAATAATCCTGAATTTTCTAAATTTACAGATGAAATTTATCCTGCAGAACTTACTTTAAATAAATCCAATAGCAGCAGTGATTATACTCCTTTTCTTGATCTTGATATATCAATAAATCAAGGAGAGTTAAACACTAAGGTTTATGATAAAAGGGATGATTTCTCATTCCCTATAGTCAATTTCCCCCATCTCGACGGCGATGTTCCGTTAGCCCCTTCTTACGGGGTCTACATTTCACAACTTGTTCGATATGCACGAGTATGTAGTAATGTTTCTGACTTCAACGACCGAAATCTTTGTCTCACTGAAAAACTTCTGCAGCAAGGGTTTAGATATCATAAATTGATAAAAAAACATTCTCTAAATTTTATTATAGATTCATTGACTTATTAAGAAAATATGGTTCTACATGCAGGGCTCTTATACATCAGGGCATTTCACATCCAAACTTCTATGGCAATATCATTTACAAAGCGCATAAATTAAAAAGTTGTCCTTCCAAACTTATTAATCCGTTGAACAAACTTATTCATAAAGAATATAAATACAGCATTGGTGTTAAATCTTTACTTCTGGTTTTTTTGGCAAAACTATTGAACATCTCCTAAATGCTTTACACCATAACTAAATTTAAACAATTTTTCATATTGGCAGTATTTGGCATTGCACAATATCATGTTGTTCTTTCATACTTGATGATGTTGTTATACCAAATCTGTTTAGAAGTATTTCAATTGAAATTTCATATGAAAGAAGGCTTGATATCATAGTCAACGGAAATTATGTCCTTAGCTAGCTGTCAGTAACTGCAAGCATTTGTCCGGACAGTACCTGTGTGTATTTTCTTCATGTTTTATGTGCTTCATTGTAAGGGTACTCGTCTTGATAAGTTGGACTTTTTTCTAGTTTTATGTTTACTGTGAGTCTTTTTGTGTATTTATTTTTAGCCATTAACCACACATAAAGGGGGGGGGGGGTTGGATCCAAGAAAAACAAGTTTTACCCCACCGCAATTTTTGCGCCTGTCCCAAGCCAGGAATATGTTGGTCATTGGCTTGTCCTTGTCTTCTTATAAAATTTTAATTTCTTGATATCTGGGTTATTGGATGTGGTTTGTTTCCATTGATTTATTCACTTTTTTACCTTTTCGGGGCCATTTAGGGCTTACTATATGGTGTGAGGTTCCTCATTGTGTTGAAGACCATATGGTGACCCCTAGATGTTTTGTTTTGGGTCGTTTTAACCTGGATATGGGATGTTGTCTCCTTGACATTTACCCCATTTCCTTTCTTTTTCATACATACAAGCGGGTAGGATTATCTTGAGGGATGCCCTGGTGCGGTGTTAATATACATTGTATAAATTCAATATGTAGTTCAATGATTTTGACTGTAACTTTCAAACCCGTGAAACAGTTTCCTAAAAGAAGTCAGAAATGCTTGATGTTTGTAGACTTTCATATTTATTCTACAATAAAATGGCACTGTTCTAAATATTTTTTTTTCTTATGAATATGCTATGATATAACATTCATATATTTATATGCAAAGATGTTCCTAGGGACCGTCTAATCAATTGCACATTAATGTAATTTATAGTTTACGATATGAAATTGACAATTGTCAAGTAATTGAAACTTTTATACAATCCGATTATGTTGATACATGTACTAGTAAACATTGTGAGCCGCCAGTATCATGTTTTGTCTACGAATATCATCGTAGAACATTTTTCTCAGAGTATGAAGAAATTGAGTCGTCTAAAACCAACTTGCTTAATCCAAAACCAGTTCTGTCCAGATATGGCCGGTGTCATCTGATATTTTGAACCCCATTGAAAATTGCACCGGGGTAAATTTTTACCCATGGAATATTGACCCCCACTCATGGAAAAGTGAACCGCCCTGTATGGTATTTTGAAACCCATAGAATATTGAACCCCTAGCATTGATTTACAGTACATTTTGTAGAAATGACATATTTGATGTCAGATATATACTTTAGAAGGGGGTTCAAACTTCCATGATGGGGGGGGGGTTAAAATACCATGGTTGACCAGACTTCACAATCTGTAGATGGGGTTCAAAATTCCATGATGGGGGATATCAGAATACGATGGCAGAATAATGAATTGATATCTTTTACATACAATTGACATGTTATGAAAGGGGGTTCAAAATCCCATGGTTAGGGGGATCAAAATACCATGGTTGACGAAATGTCACAATTCTCAGATGGGGAGGCAAAATTCCATGACGGGAGGTCAGAATACCATGGCAGTATATAGAATAAATATCTTTCACGTACATTTACATGCCTTGAAAGGGGGTTCAAAATACCATGGTGGGGGTCAAAATTCCATGGTTGACGAAACGTCACAATTTTCAGAAAGGGATGCAAAATTCCATGATGGGGCTTCAGAATACCAGGCAAGATTTTGAATCAATGTCTTTAATGCACATTTCTATGTTTAGAAAGGGGGGTTCATATTCCATGGTAGGGGGTCAAAATACCATGCATGGCTAACCAAACCTCATAATTCTTAGATGGGGGTTTAAAATTCCATGATAGGGCCTTTTTTATGAATTCCATGAATATAGCTTGGAACAGCAATATCAAATACAAATATACCATATTTTCCGTATACCTTAGATACATTTTATTAGTAATATTTTCCAACTTATTACAAATCAAAACATTTTATTAGTAATATTTTCCAACTTATTACAAATCAAAACAATATAAAATATATGTATCGAGTACCAACATTATCATATAACACATTTACTCAGTTTCCTTTGTCGTTGTGGTAGCAACGCTGCACATCACTTTCTGATCTCCATGATATTTATATTTATTTTTGTTGCGTGGAAGTCCTCACTTATAAAGCAAATAAAAAAAAACGATAAAATAAGAGTTTGCTAAAGTTGAGAAGGTAAATGTGCTGTACTTTACACATGCATTATAATATTTTCTTCGTCTGCTCAGTTTCTAAAATAAATTTCATTGATAACACAAAAATACCGAAGTTGCAGAAAAACTGTAAATTTCGTTTGCTGTACACGTGTTTCAAGGAGTAATTTCTCATCTAACAAATCGAATCGGCATGACAATTTTTAATACAAAAAAATCTTTGAATATACCTTATTAATAATTCGTGAAATGCTTTCATCAATATCGCACTAAGATGTGCAACATAGACCCATTATATTTTCACTTTTACGTTAAAACTTCATTTTCTTCAAAAACAAGAATAAATTGTTATTAAAGGGGTGTTGATATATATAATTTTATTGTATAGCAACATAATATTTCACTTAGAAAGCAACTAAAAGTAAGCGTGCTATAAATTTTCATATTGCACTAGTGCCAATATGACTTAAATTTCATGACGTCATTGACAACAAAATCCCCTTATTAACAAATATTTAAGCTTTGCTATACAATAAAAGGGTTATTGCATGAATATTTAGGAATATTATCCCCCGTAGAATATATATTGCACTCGCAAGCTCGTGCAATATAAAATTCTGCTCGGGACAATATTCCCCAATATTCATGCAATAATCCTATATTACGTTTGTACTTTTTATTGGAATTTCGTCCCATGTACATTTTCTCCATATTCAATAATTTGTTCGTTTCGTTTCTTTGTATAAAGAAAAGAAATTTACCTGCTCAATGAAATATCATATTATAAAGTTGATAATGCTAATATAGGGTTATTGCATGAATGTTGGGGAATATTGTCCGGAGTAGAATTTTATATTGCACGAGGTTGCGATGGGGACTTTTGTTTTCAGTGACGTCACGAAACTTTAGTCATATTGCACTAGTGAAATTCTCTTACTTTTGGTTTCTTTCTAAGGGAAATATTAATAAAAATATTTTGTTGCTTTAAGAATAAATCATCGTATTGCACATTTACTTTGTCGTTTCATAGACATCACCTTTCACATTCACAATAAATATACCACACCTTTTTTTGTTTGTCATCAGTGAATTTAGCAGGGTCAATCAAATAAAATAAAACAATTATGACACTTCTGTACTTAATCAATGCGGGGTTTCACGGAGCACAACAGATAATATTGAATTCAGGCAAAACCTCGTTCAATATTACTCTATTGCTTCGTTTGGGGTTTATCGAAAGCGCCCTTTCACGTATCAAAAGAGCATTTTAATTCCATCACATTTTTGCGTATCACAAGCGCACTTGTCATCTGTATTTTAAATGTGATTTTATCAAAAGTCGAGGGGAGGGCTTAATACTTATAATAACAATAAAAATATGAAAAATTCATGTCCGATAAATCCAATATTGAAGTCGTGGAGTGCCATAATTGTATATTAATATTTTATGCAAGTTCAACAGTATTATATCTCCGAGGCAAAGTCCAAGTATCATCCTCCTGAAAGTTCATGTCCTTAATTTCAAGTTTTAATGTACTGTAAAACATATGTAGGCAGTTCCATTAAGGGAATAAGAGTCTTAAGAATTTTTTGCTCAGAATGAACTATTGGCTTTTGTTCGAAAACTTTTTTTTTTATAAAACACCAGAAAACATTTAGGCAAGAAACCGTTTTCTCTAGAGTTTTCTTCCTTTTTCATTAGCTGTTTATATTCCTTATAAAACTGGAAGTGCATTTAAATTGTTAAATGTCTATGCTACATACATTGTGTACATGAATTTCTACGGGATCTATGACAATCAATTGATCCATGTGGAAAAACATTTAACTCTGAACAGATAAATATACTAAGCGTTTCTATAAATCGAATCACTCTTTTATGGGCTACTGTTTTGAGTGACTCATACATTGAATACTTGTGTCCTCTTCCCAAGAAGAGCGTCTGTTATCTTGGAGAGAAAAGTGACGATTTTAACTTCCGAATTGTGAAATTGCCCTTTCTAAGTTCATAAATGACATTGAAATTATGTATCTCATTTCGGTTCCATTGTATATTCCTTTCATAATTTGAGTTCACTAAATGCCTGTACTTTTAAAGTGATTTTTGAATACTACTATTTAAGTTATTGAGTCTCCAAAACGAAGTTTGGGGAGACTTATTGTTTTTTTTTTAAATGCTTAAATTGAATTGTAATAAATCCATTAAAGGACGCTAACGGTCTTTTTACATTGGAATGACCATATTATGACTGCATTCCTGTTGATAAGAGGAAAAAACTACAACCAATCATTTAGTTACCAGTGGTTTGTCATTTGTTTTCATTGTTAATTATTGACCAATATCGCCTTAGAGATTCTTGGTTTTCATTGTACTAATATTAATTGACACATCGTTTAATTCCGAGAAAGTTTTTATTTATGCATGGGGTCAACTTTAGATAAATTTTCAGCCTATTCTAAATAAAACATAAATAGAGATTTATTGATTGTCTTCTATTAGTCCTTTTGTCGATTGACTGATGAGAACGATTGTAAGAACATTCTGCCAGTGGATTGTACTGTCAATAGGAGGGTTTTCGTGACGTCACCGGAAGTGGCAACCAGCATCCGCCATATTGCTGAGTTGAAAACAACATCTTGACAACCGTATCGTTATATAGTGAATAGGATAGATAGCCGTGGAGTACGTTTTACGAAAACGAAAGAATAGGCTACAATTATAAATAATTCCTTCATAATTATTACTAGAAAATTTGTAATCTCAAATAAGTACATCTTGTTAATGATTTTTGAGATCTCGTGGAAAAAATAATTGTAAAAACTCGTGGTACGTGCCGTCGGTTAACAATTTGGAGACAAACATATGCTGAAATGCATTCGGCATATATATATTCAGCAGACAGATAATATATTTACTTTAATAAAAAAAGAGGATTTCACGGCTTTGCCATCTATTATCATAAAATAAACATTTGACGTATTGACTGCCACGTTGTGTCGGGATCGGGGGCATTGAACAGAAGCTCCACAAGTTAATGTTTTACAAAATAATTTCCTCGTTTAATTAGATTATCTGTTCCAGGATGTTTGAAATGTAAGAAAGGTTCGTTGTATCAACTGTGATAGGCAACAAGTGGGATTTTTAGACCTGACGACAACCACCAGAACTTTTAGGCATTTATAGTCGGTTCATAAAATTCAACTTCAAAATATCATTATTCTAATAATCAGGTGTACTGTGACTTACTTACCATTTTGATAATTTTTGCCAAAT
>MJUU01064243.1:73415-84669 GCA_002080025.1 Modiolus philippinarum | reverse complement strand
AAAAGTGCGAATAGACACATTCGGTGCAGGCCCGAAAACCGATTTTACTTGAAAATTTTCAATATCTAAATTTTCCGCCGTGCACGGTCCCGGCTGAAGAATAGGCCCGCAGCATCCTCTGAGCTTGGAGTACGAGCCATCCTAACAGAGGACCCCGAGGGAACCCCGGGATATAGAAATAGGACCCAGTATCTCCGGCTTGCGGGGTGTGACCCCTCCTAAACGGAGGCTGACCCCGAGGGTCCCGGGATATAGAAATAGGACCCATTCCGTGGTTGTGCGGGATTAATAAATACACAACCCATGTTTCTGATGGGATGTAAACTCAGGTCCACGTGTTGGAAGAAATGCCACGCTTCCTGCACGTTAAAGAACCCTTGTAGCAAGCTCTTTTTGGGGTGGTCCGTAGGTGATCGGCTACAAGGCTAAATNTTCCATATGAGAAATTCTCTCACGCACAAGTACACCATAACTGAAAAATATAGAGAGCATACATCTCTCGCACGGGGAATCTTTTTACGGACTCCACACTGCAGGAGAGACAAACTCCAGTCGTCAATGATGAATAAAAGGATATGGAGTAACTGCACATGAGACAAAGTCTGAATTTAAACAAAACCTTCTAAAAGATCTACTTAAAAGTGCGAATAGACACATTCGGTGCAGGCCCGAAAACCGATTTTACTTGAAAATTTTCAATATCTAAACTTAAGAACATTTTGTTAAAACCTAAGGAGTATATCCCTCTTGCATAGCTCGGTCCTTAGCTGATTTTGGCTCTTCTATTTTGATCCTGTTGGTAATTTGTTCTCTATCAGCTTTTACACATATTTCGGTTCATGGATTTCCAAATGTTTGGATTTGATCTGCACTGATGAGACGCAAGTTGTCGAAATTGCATAATGCGCATATCCAGAACCTAAATACACAGTAACCTCGGTATTTTGTTATTGTTACGACCTGTCAAATCAAATCATTGTGACAAATGTAACTTCTGCAGTGACCATTGCAATAGTGTTTTAACACACATGTATATTTTGATGTATATGATTTTGTAAAAATAATTTTGCTTAATTGACGAAATCGCTGTACAAACTAGAGGCAAGCTATCGGCAATTGCGCTGTGAAATGTAGAATTAAGTAAAAACGATAACCGCAAATATCTACAAATGTTGAAAAATAAACTTAACCGGGAACTTTTACCTTAACATACAAACAAAAGACAACGATAGGTACTCGGGACAGTCGGACTGGCACAAGTAAAAGCAAACAGCAAGGTTAAACTCGTTTATGGGCACCAAAACTTATTCTTTTTCTGTCGAATTTCCCTATAGTGTAGGAGACATAAGAATAAAACCCAATACAGTTAGACTACTAATCCATGACCACTATCTTGTAGACGAAAGGAGAAAAAAACGTAACTTTAAAATATTGGTCAAGGAGTATTAGCCGCTAATCTGCTGGACAGCTCATGGAACCTAAATACTGCCACACTACGGTAAAAAAAAGAAAAAAAAACAAACTCAAAACTTCCCGAAGTGCTTGGTAAAGAGGCATCCTGTATTTAAGTAGACATCAGCAGAATCAGTGAGCGGCCGTTAAACTTGTAAAACCCACAGGTCAATGGATCCTAAACCAATTAAACGGATACATTCAGAATATCCTGTCGATATCTCCTATTACGTAAAAAGTGTATGTTAAATTTCAGTGTCCTGGATTTTCTTTTATTCGTTTCTTATGCATGTAATTATAAATTTCAGCCATGTTCCCTGTTATCCCTTTCATTTCTTATATTTTGACAACATTTCCATAAACCGAAAATGAGAAATGATCTTAGTATTAGTATTAGTAATATACTAACTGTTTGAGTGTCACATCATATTTTGATATTAAATATATAAATGATGAATAAAAGGATATGGAGTAAATGCACATGAGACAAAGTCTCTACAAATACATGGTAAAAAACAAGCAAAGGAACAACGCTTCTATTGTTGTTCTTCATCTTGAAGGCCTCATTCATACTTAATGGATGTTACTGCTCAAAAATGTGAAGTTCACTATTGGAAAGTCGAAGTCATGTTTTCAGACGTATCAATATAGAGGTCAAAATGGGGGCATGATGCAGACAAATATGTATCAGAGGTCTCCTTTATTTCGAGTTAAGTTTTGCATAAAAGATAAAGTTTATCTTTAAATTAAGGATCACTGTTATTTGAGTATATTATATATAGGTTTTTCTTAATTTTAGGATTGTTCAATGAAACGACACCATCTATAAAGGATGAGCACCCTACAAATACGTTAATTTCACAAACAAATATTTCTTACTAAAAGGAAACTCTTCTAAGAATATGAAGACCTGACTTTTTCATGAAATATTTTAGATATTAATATATAATTTCTCGCATGACTATGCTTAGCGTGTATCGCCAATATGCGTAGCGTGAGTCGCTGACAATGTCTACACCCCTAGGTTCACTCCTTTAGGACTTCTTTTGGACATGTTCATCTTGTTTCATATACTTGTATCTGTTAAAAAGATTATGATAATCTTCATTATAATTTTTCCAATTTCTTGATAGCAATATCAATACCACCTCTGCATGCGGTATACTGTATATGTATCCAATTTAAAAATTAAATTCTGAGCATCGTGCAATACTAGGACTTTGTAATTAGACCTACCCTTTAAGAGATATTGAAACTGGCACTCAAAAAGTTCCTTTATCGACAACGAGAGTTGGTTGAGCAATGAAATATGTGGTCTGGCAACTTTTATCGACAACGAGAGTTGGTTGAGCAATGGAATATATGGTCTGGCAACTACTTACATACTCTGACAACTATTAACATACTCTATTTACATACTCTGTCAACTATTGGCATACTCTGACTACAATTACATAATCTGACTACTATTTACGTTCTCTGACTACTATTTACATACTCTGACTACTATTTGCATTCTCCTACTACTATTTACATACTTACTTGTTTCATTATTTGACTAGGTCTAGTATTTCAAATGTCGGACTTGTTCATTCTTCATGAAACAGGTCATACATGTATAGCAGATAACTAAAATACCGAAGTTACTGTGAATTTAAATTCTGCATATGCGCATTTCGACAACAGATGATGCTTACTCTGTCGATTAGATGTCCTACCTTCCCCCACCCCTGGTTTCGGTGTGTGCTCCTCTTCTTTCAGACTTGTACTCATACTAAACTGAAGTTTCTCCATTCAATAGATTAAAGATGCTAGACCATTCATTCTCATTTATACGCATGAGCGACTTGGTTAGGTAGAATGGTTAAAGTCCATTCTATGACTCTCTCCTTCCGCTTTTGAAACAGAGCTATGTTCTAATTCCAACAATATTTTTAGCACATGCGTATATTTTTTACAAAAGGACATTCATAATGTACAATTTTACATTTTATTCACTCAATATTCATTTTATTTTGTGTAAATAAAATTTTAAATAATGAATCACCCAAAAAGCCACATCAAATAATGACAATGATAGAAATTTACAACAGTTAATACTTAAATTAACACTCGGAACTGAAATTGACACAACCGTAACCTAGCAACGAATGTGTTGTTGTTATGAAATCTTATCTATGTTGCATATCATGCTCTTCAATGTAAATATAAAAATTTTTAATTTTTAACGTTAATAAAATTATAAATATGAGTTTTATTCCTTGTCTAATCCTTTTTTTGCTTCTAAAATAACATAACTAAGCAGTCGTATAAATCAGAAATGCAACCAGCTCACACTTATACCCGCTGCGGTTTTAAAATATCCGTATTTTATATGTTTATAACTATTAATTCATAAGCTTATGATCCACATATATTAATAAAACAACGAATATAGATTTCTCTATGTCCATTTATGTGTGTTTGTATGCAGTTTTCCGTTTATTTCAATTCAAGTTGCAAACCCAATATTGCTCTCTAAGAGCCGCTTCGAATTTTCAAAACTCTTGTTAAATATATTTTAATCGAAATAAATTATTGCAGTTGGGCTCGAACATGGTCAGACCTTATATTTGTCTTCATTTTATATCTCGCTATCGCTCGGTATAAAATATTGACAAATATAACTTCTGCCTATGTTCTAATTCGCATAGAGCCCGCTTGCAATAATCTATTTCTTAATTTTAGCATACTGACATATCCTGCATAAACCATATTGGTATGTATGATGACTATTGGGAACACAATTGCAATGCATGCCTCGGATGCTGTCTGTGACCTACATTTACGCATGAGCGACCTGGTTAGGTAGAATGGTTAAAGTCGATTCCTGCTTACTGACATCAACCATATAGGTTTGTATGATGCATTTTTGGATGACCACAACAATGGATGCTTCGGATGCTGACTGTGCCCTATATTTTACGCATGAGCGACTTGGTTAGGTAGAATGGTTGAAGTCAATTCCCACTTTATGAAATGTCCCACATCAACCATATTGGTATGTATGATGCATTATGGGATGACAACTGGAATGCATGCTTCGAATGCTGACTGTGACTTTTATTTTACGCATGACCGACTTGATTAGGTAGAATGGTTAAAGTCCCTTCTGACATGTCCCACAATCAACCATATTGGTATGTATGATGCATTCTTGGATGACAACTGCAATGCATGCTTCGGATGCTGTCTGTGACCTACAGTTTAATCATGAGCGACTTGGTTAGGTAGAATGGTTAAAGTTCATTACTGCTTACTGATATGTTTCACATTAACCATATTAGTATGAATAATGCATTTTTGGATAGCAACAACAATGCATGCTTCGGATGCTAACTGTGATCTTCATATTATGCATGAGCGACTTGGTTAGGTAGAATGGTTAAAGTCCACTTTAGCATATTGACATGTCCCACAACAACTTTATTGGTATGCATGATGCATTTTGTGATGACGGCTGAAGTGAATGCTTTGGATGCAGTCTCTGACCTATATTTTATGCATGAATGAATCTTTTAAAAAGAATAATTACAGTCCATTCCTCTTTACTGATATGTATATCATTTGGCAATGCTGCACAACGAGGTGAGCTTAGCAGGCTGTGGCTGCTTTCTATGTTAAGATACAAATTTTGGTGTTTAAACACTAAACTTTTCAATGTGTATTTTACAACTAAATTTTCAACGTATAAAATTTAAAAAAAACTATATCATAATTCGCATCGAAGATTCGTCTTTTTGTTTCCGTGTGTTGTAGCTGTCTCACGTCTTTGTTTTGTCTTTGTTTTTCTCTGTTGCCGTTTTTGCCATGTCTTTGGATTTCGATTTTTGTATTCTTCTCTTCACTTGTTCCTTCGGTATTCTACTGCCGTTGTTTCAATCGTCTAAATTTTGTAGCATTAAATATTTTGGGGAAAAAAGAAAGTGTTCTAAAAAAATAAAAGGTCATGAAGTGTAAGATTTCGCGGCATATTTCTAAAAAAGCCAAAATTATCCAAGTTTTAGAGCAAGATTTGTGTACTTTGGAATAAATTTATTTTACAAAATAATACTATGATTGCAGCAATTGTTTTCTATAAAATGATGTATTTAGTATTAAAATCGGTAGAAAATGTAGCTGTAATGTGTACTAAAGTAAGTGAGAACCGAACCATCAATCAAAAGAACGAACAATCCATGGACAATGGCAAAATCAGACACACTAAGAAACAAGAACACCACTTGACTACAGGATAGAAAAAAACGAAGACACACATACAAATAAACAAAACCATGGGTGAGATCAGGTGTACCGGTAAAGTAAGCATCTCCTGCTTCTTATAAGACACCCACCATGTTGAACATGTCAACTCCGGTAGTAAAGTCGAATCCGATAGAGGAAAAACTTTAGTTGTAGAGGGAAAGATCTGTTGTCATCTCGGAAACAGATATCCCATAGCGATCCACAAAATCGTGATGTCGACCGTAAAACTTCTGTACTGATGACTTTAAGTTTTTAAAATTGTCCTATGTTTCAACAGAGAAATGCTAAAAAAATACGACGATTTAACAGGTAAATCTTCCGCGACAACGAAATTTTAAGAAATTAGAATGTTTCCAATCCCTGTTATATTATTCCCAGTAATAAGCAATTATAAATAAGAATTTGAACTGTTTTAAATAATACTAAATGCCCACTGAGCTAAAACTGAGTAGATTTTTTCAAGTTATAACATAAACAGGTTACAAAATGACTGAACAACAGCAAAAATTCTACCGGGAAATTTTGCATCTTGCAGAGAACAATTCTTCATCAAACAACACCTTATTTACCGAAGAAGATATAGCAGCTCTTAAAGAAGCTTTAGAAGTAAAAAAGGGCTAAAACAAGCATAAGCTCCCAACGTACTACCAGAGATAGGAGAATCCTAAAGCATTATAACATGATTAAAGTTGCATGTTGCATGAGTGTGAGTTTACATGAAAGTTATCCAGTTGGAACGAGAGTGGAACGGGTAAAAAGGTTACATGAGTAGGACAGATTGAGTATTCAGAAGACGTAATGGTGTACCCGATGTTGAGTTTAGTTTGAGAGAGGCAGTATGTAAGAAGTCAGTGAGTAGAGGGCAAGGATACTTCTTCTGTATCTGCGAGAAAGGGTATTGTAAGGGAAGATACAAGTGTCGGAAAAACAAAGTGCTGTGTTACTCAAAGTCTCATTCATCTACAACGTGCAATAATATAAGTAAACTGATGAACATTACTGAACATTATCATTCTTACATTTTTTCTGTTCAACTGTCCTTGATAACAATACTTTGCATTTATAAATAAAGCATTATTTCAAGCATATATGACACCAGTACTTCCTAATAGGAAATAAAAATTTTACTTTCATGTCATTTGTAGAAGTAAAGAAAAAATTTATTAAATGTTTGTACATGTTGCAAAATGTACAGTAAAAATCATACGTGTTGCAACTTGTATGATTGCATCGTAAATGTTGCAACATGTACATTTTATTTGTACATGTTGCAACATGTACAAAGTTACAACTTGTACACAACAAATATATAGAAATTACAGATAAAGGAAACAACATGAACCACAACATGTACATCTTTTTGAATTTACATCTTAGATTTGACAAAAATGGTCATGTCAGCATATCTTTACGACAAAATAGGCGACCTTTATGTCAAAATTATCGATTTCACTTATATGGACTGCAGTATTCCTACTTCTCTTTCTTGTAGAGTGTATATCTCACAGTTGAATCGTTACGAGAGAGATCGAACTAATTATACAAACTTTGTTATCAAGCTATTTACCTCTGTGACAGCCTTAATATAAATTAACCAGGGCCTCCAAACATTCACACAATTAATAAAGAATGTTCTTAGAAAAATAGTGGTCTTTTATGCAGAAAGTATTAAAAGATTTCGTGCCAACTGTAATTCGAGAATCCCCTTTCCTTATTTAGTGCTAGGACTAGCATTTCCTTTCATTGTCAGTGACTTTTTCATAGCAATTGCTGTTTGGACACTACTACAATTGGTTCACAATTAATACGGTATACAGCCGGTTTATCCATCCATTTTCTTTTACATCCCTGTACCAAGCCAGGGCCATTGAAGTTTACAAAGCTTCAGTGGTTTGGTAGCTACTTTGTCTTTTTGACATTTTGGAATGAGCTCCTGACAATTGTGTTTGACAATTTAATAATAATCTTCATTTAAAATTGAAGAACCCCTAGAATAAGGATGTATGTGCGAAGTCACTGTACAGTAAAACATTTTTTTTCAAAGTGGTCATCTGACCACACAATACAAAAGTTTGTTGTCCAGTTCAATTAAGTATTATTTTTCCTCTTTAAATATTCGATATGGAAATAATTAGAACTTGGTACATATAACTGAACGCATCAGGATTTTTTTTAGTTAAAAAAATTTTATAAATAGAGTATCCTTCATTAGTGTCAATATAAGAATTGTAAGAAGAGTTTTGTATGTATCGCCTACTGCTAAGATATTCTGATTGTATTCTTCAAACAGTTTTGTCGACCCTCATTCCGTCTACGCCAAACCATTTTGATATTTATCAAAGAATGCTATAATTACACGTATTTAGAAGTTGAAAATAGATTTCGTTTTGTTGTAATTTTTGTTTTCGCACTAACAGTTGTCTGTATCATCTGAAGTGTTTTATTTTTTTTTTTATTTATTCCGTGATAGAAACTATTCTTAATTTATAACAAACTGTAATGGTATGAACCTCTGTGAGTTCTTTTTCATCCTATAACACAGCTTGATCACTGATCTGTAAAGGGAATGGTATAATATATATAATTAAGACAGCTTAGCAAATTACTTCCGGAATGTCATGTTTCGGTGATGAATATGTGACATTTAAATGACAATTTAATGTAAAGCTCTAGAAGTAACCTGTTGTTTTCTTCATTCATGTCGATAATCTGTCTTTACTTGCTCTAATCATGCCAGATATAATTACGCTTTTGTAGTTAAAATCGTCTAAATTCTTGATAAAACAGAAAATGAAGTCCTTAAAGTCATCAATTTTGCGTTACTTGCAATTGTATTGTTACTGCATATTGTTCAGATGAGATATCCTCTCAGGGATCATGGCATCAAATACCATGTCTGATTAGTTATTCCAGTACAGCTACAATACGATCTGTTATGTTTAAATGCATTCAATTTAGTACGAATGTTCATTGATCGTTTACTTTATAGTCCTATTTGTTCCATATCAAGAGTGGGCGTTTCCTGTTATCTTCTCATCGCAATTACGCAACTTTATGCTTTTTTTTTGTTTCTGTCTGCATTTACGTTGATCGTACATTTTGTGTAGATACATGTATGACCATATTCATATCTCCGATGTTTAGTAAGGTTGGCAGATCCACATGATTAGGAGTGTTCCATTTTATATTAGCTTGAAGAAGTCCTACGAAGTTCTAAGGATGGATTCTGAACATCAAGGTGGAATTGCAACTTAATATGTCAAACATTGTAGCCTTACCCATTTCTCTCCTTTTCCAATAGAAATACAAAACCCTTTTTCCATACCATACTTGTGTCTTTCTTCTTTGACTATTTTTATTATGCATTTTATAGATTTACTGCACGTGATTTACTATACAGCTGATAGGCTGCTCACTAGACTTCAAACCCTTACTTACCAACCGATCAGTCTTGCAGTCATCTCCTCTTTACCTGTTTGATATTCATTAAAGACCAAAAAACCCGGCTTGAACATCTATTCAAAGTACAAATATCCGATGACACTTTAATAAAACACTGTTGTACGATATCAAATATAGCCATGGTATCATGTAATTATAGGTTTCATTATGAGTGAGGCTTGTATATCGCTTGTTATCAAATCGAGAAATTTAATTACACAATAATAATTAACGAGCTTCAAGTGAGTTAATTATTATTTGTAATTAAATATTGAGATTTGATAACAAGCGATATACAAGCATTACGAGTTGTGAAACCTATTTCTCTTATGATAAACCATGCATTCTGTCGTGTTCTCCCAATTATGTTAAGTTGGCAGAATTTAGTTGTATTTGTGAATACATTGAAGATTGATTATGTACTTTCAACTTATCCTTAAAATGAATGTAAAGTCGAACAATAAATTTTCCCCGTATATAAAGTAGAAACTGTAAACAACGATTAGTGTTGTAGATGTAGGAACTATGCATTGCATTATACGCACATATACACAACAATAAATAGCAATGCCTCGCTGGTGACAAACCTGGGTGAAAGCTTGGTTGAATTGTAATTACAGTTTTAATCATCTATACAGTAATAAAATTAATTTCTGCTTGTCAGTTGAGTGAAAATGTTACGAAATGTAGGTGTACATTTACCTGTCTCTGTGGTAACTGATTCTGATGTATATTTCCACGCGTCAATGATTCCAATACACATTACATCATAACGTCAACACAGAACACAGGAAGGAAATTAAACTTATTTTTAGCAATAAAATAATATATTTCAAGTGGCAAAATATATATTCAACTGTTATGAATTAATAGGTGTACACATACGAAGCTCATTTTTCCATTTCTTCTTCTTGCCAATGGAATAAAAAATAATGCAGTCGACATAATGCAATGAGCACGGATTTTAAAAAAGCATTGCCATGACGTTGGTTTGATCTGATGTGTGACCTCTAGAACAACCAATGAAAATACGGCTGAGAAGTTATCTAATCGTATGAAAGGCCAATGAAATGATAGCATAAAAGTCCTCACTAAGTGATACGAAAAATTATCTTATCGTGTAAGAAATTGATATTGCTGTCACATCACAAGAGAAAATCCCTTATATTACTATATTAAACCCCTTTAACTATGTGCAGATTCTTGGCAGAAAAACATAAAAATTGTCAACATGTTGTTCTACATAAAAACTCTTCTGTTTTATTATCGTTTTACGACTTTCATAACAAAGTACAGAAATTACAGTTTCTACAAATCGGTGATACAAATGCATGTCATCATAGATAATAACTTGCTACAGGGTGATCTCCAGTAACTTTGACAAAGATAATGAATGTGTTATTATTTTAACTATATGGGAAAGGATAATTCCAACATTTTAATATTTTTGTGGTAATTGCGGCCTGGCACATCTTAATCAGATCATGACTTAATTATAAAGAAATCTTCCAGCCAACTGTTGCCTGATACATTTGACCAAATCATGGCATCCAATATACTGTAACTGTTGCCTGGTACATCTTAATGACATAAATCAAATTAAGAAATAGATTATTGCAAGCGGGCTCTATGCGAATTAGAACATGGGCAGACCTTATATTTGTCAATGTTTTATACCGAGCGATAGCGAGGTATAAAATGAAGACAAATATAAGGTCTGACCATGTTCTTATTCGTATAGAGCCAAACTGCAATAATCAATTTCGATTCTAATATATTTAACAAGAGTTTTCAACATTCGAAGCGGCTCTTAGAGAGCAATATTGAGTTTGCACTAGAACTGAAATATTTCCGGAAAACTGCATACAAACACACATAAATGGACATAGATAAATTTATGTTCGTTGTTTTATTAATATAAGTGCATGGCTCATAAGCTTATGAATAAATACAAATAATCTGTTCTAAAACATATAAAATACGGAAAATCGAAGTGGGTATAAGTGTGGGCTGGTTGTATTTCTGGCTTATATAACTGCTTAGTTTGCTATTTCTTAAGACAAAAAAGAAAAAAAAA
>MJUU01064243.1:60406-72567 GCA_002080025.1 Modiolus philippinarum | reverse complement strand
TGTAAAATATGAGTTTTGTGTTAGATTTTTTGTATATCCTGAAAGTGATTTTTATGTTGAATTAAGAAGGAAGATTAGACCTTATGATAAATTATCAATTTCAAATTATAAGATAATCTTCCATACTTAAAATAATAAATTTCCCTTTTTACAGAATTATATGCCTTATTTTTATTCATTTAGTACTTTTTATATTGCTTGCATTTTGTAAAATAGCAACCTATGTACCGGGTAAAGTCTTATTAAAAGGTTGTTTTCAATTGCGATATTAAATTGCGATAATAAGAAAAACTATAAGCTAAACATCCAGAATACTTTTGACAAACAATAAAAAATCATTGGCTCATGCTATGCAGACTATCGTTAAAGGGGCTTGTATCTATATGTGTGATAACATGGAATGCTCTTTGTATTTTGGATTTTGATCGACGTTCAACGCCTCAAATTATCTTATTCAAGAAGATTAAGCAAGTGTTCAGAGAGGCATTTAAAAATTGTTTCCGTCATTCCACTCCAGGATACACCTTTTCTTCTAGTCAATTAGTACATAACTTCACCAAAAAGAAAACGTTTTGCTTTATATCCAATGTAATCATGGAAAAAGCTTCACTAGTCTTAATATTGAATAAAACACCAAAAAGGTTGTTGATTTTGCATTTTTCGTTAGATTCGTATACAAGTAAGGAAGATTGTTTTTCGTTTGAATGATATAGATTTCGTGCAAGTGGCAGTAAGTGTAGCTACGATGTACCCTTAGGGACACCTAAGTTAAAACCACATGGTTTTTGTCTTGTTAGTGTTCACCTGATCCCATGTGCAAAGGTGGTGAAGTTCAGTAGAAATCAAAGTGTTCGTCCAGGTAAACTTCATAGTCAAAATTTTGTCCTTTAGTTTACAATAAATACCAAAGTTGCATAATAAGCGGAAAATTTCGATTTGTTTCAAGGATTCATCCCTTATCCAAGATCGCAGGCAGAAGGGATAATAATTAAATGTAGGATCAATTCTTAACATAGTATGATAATCCGACCCTCATCTTAGAAGTTTATTTGACTTCATGTATTAGCCAGGTGAGCCTCTTGTTAGCATTACGTTTCGTAGCCAATTAATTTAAGAAAAACATCGGCAACTTGAAGTAAAAAACACACGATTAAAATTGACAACCATGAATAAAACGAATTCGTACTTGCCTCATTCAGCTGTTGCGTTTTTCAAAGGTCTAGACATAAGCAGACATTTTATAATAAGCAGCGGGTATCAGACGGATAAGTTATTCATTTTATAACATATATCAAGCACATACATGAAGTTGGCCAAGAGTTTCAAAAAAATAGAAATTAAGTGCTACATTACGCTGCAAGTACATTGAAGTGTCACTGATTGTTTTCTGTCTGTGATAATTTTTTAATAATTATTTTACAGTCTTCTGTAGAACTCTAAGGAGTTAAGAGGAACTTAATTGTAGGAAGGCTATTTATTTTCCATAATTTTGAGAGAAACGAACTCGTCTTGCGATGCTAGGTACACAGGATAAGTACTTGACACAAATGTTGAAAATGAGAAACAGCTTGGATCTCCTGTAGTTGGCGATCACAATTCTGGAATACCAGAATTGTTAACAATTCTGGAACAAAAATTTATTCCAGAATTGTTAATTTTTTAATTTTTTTTTCAACAATTCTGGAA
Source organism: Modiolus philippinarum (assembly GCA_002080025.1). Lineage (NCBI taxonomy): Eukaryota > Metazoa > Mollusca > Bivalvia > Mytilida > Modiolidae > Modiolus > Modiolus philippinarum. The sequence goes on along the minus strand of MJUU01064243.1, from coordinate 70,881 downwards.
CATTGTGATATTCAAGAATTGTTACAAGATTGAATCTGAACATTAATAATACCTATTATCTAGACATTTTTATGACAGATAAATAGGGCAATGTAAGGTTGTAGCTTGTTTTTCTATTACATTTCACAGAAATGACAGATAAAGCATTGGCTTTTTAACAACTATAATTCTTTTTGAAATATGTTGGTCGCCCTGAAAATGGACTTTTGTTATAAATATCTTCCTCTGAATCACATATATTCAAATGCTTAAAGACAAATGATAGACAGTACAGTAATCCACGTGAGCTTCATTTCGTCCACAGTCTCGGTTATCAACTGCCCGCCTTGTTGTTTAAGGTAGTTGTATGTGTCTTGGTGTTCACTCAGCTGTTTCTGGAGTTATTTTTTGTCCAACTGCATTATGAACTTGAGCGATTGCTGCGTGGAAAGTGACGTTGTTGCTGTGGGATCATCTGTTAAAGTATCATTGTTGTCATTATCACTCCGTTCAGTGACTAGTCTTTGCGGTATTGATACTCAGATTCAGTTGATAATCTTTGATGTTTTACCGTATGGCCTGATGATACATCTGCAGAATACTGGACAGCCCTTAACAAGTCATATTTTGTCGAATTTTTACGCCACAGTTCGCAAACGATGTCTTTGGCTTTTTGTTTGTGTTTTGAGATCTGCCAAGTACTGTCTTGCCCATGAAGGTGGATTTTATAATTTTATGATAATATTAACCCTGCCTAATGCATGCTTGGTTGTTGGAAAGGGTGGAACACTGCTGTTACTTGTTGCATGTTCCTTCGGTATTCTACTGCCGTTGTTTCGATTTGAGATATGAAGAATGTTGGGGTGATTGAAATTTATTCATTTTTGATTTTTTTTTCAGCTGGGACAATTAAAGACATTATCCCAGTTTAATGAAAGTATGTATATAATATTCCCTTTGATCTTTAATTATTGGTATACTTTAATACTTGTTTCATCTAAAGTCTTTGATCATGTAAATGGAATAACATTCATTACTAACAATTCTGGAACAACAATCCTTGATTAAATTGTTGACTTAATTAGCATTATTTGAAAATTTTAACAATTCTGGAACAAATCTGGAACAACAATTCTGGAATAATTTTTTGTTCCAGAATTGTTAACAATTCTAGTATTCCAGAATTGTGATCGTCAACTACAGGAGATCCAACAGCTTTATAGGTCTTTTAAATATTTCGTTTTTGAGGACAACAAAGCTATGGATTATTACAATTCAAACATTTGCAAATATTCTAACCTGAATCAGGTTGCAAGATCTGGGAGTTTTGACAACAGAAGACCTTTAATAAGAATATTTTACGAAAGGATATGGAGTAAATGAACATGAGACCATAACACATATGTCAACTCCAACTGAAATAATGTTAATGAGCTGTATGGCCATTTCGGAAATTTATTCCTCATCAGCAGCACTGGAACCCAAACAAAGGAAATTCATAATTCAAAAAATGTTTAAAATGCATAAAACCAAACGAAATCCGAATAATTAGTAATATCAAATATAGCTAAGGACAAAACTACGATGGGGGGAGTTAATCCTTCGGTTTTAGAATTTACATAAATTTAGATAATATATAGTAATTGAACAAAGTGTACACATGAGATATTATTATATATAAGAAGCCGTAAAAACAACTCTTTTTTTTTCTTCCTGAATGAAACTGCACCTTTATTTAGGTGCACTAGCAATACGGGACTTTTAAATCATGTTAACTCCATAAAAGGTTCTATTATTATACGGATAAAATCAATACAATGCTCGAGTATGTAGTAAAGTTTGCGATTTTAATAAACCGAATCTTTTCATAACTGAAAAAACTTTTACATCAAGGTTTTCGATATCATAAACTAGTTAAAACCTTTACTAAATTTTATCATCGATATAAAGACTTAGTTCATAAATACAATGTAACCTGTAAACATCGAATCAAGGCTGGCATTTCACATCCCTTATTTTACGGTAATGTTTTACATAAAAGTAAAAAATACTTAAACTCGCCTAACAAACTTATAAAACCTTTAAATCGTCTAATTCATAAGGGTTATAATTACGGTATTGTCATCTAGTCATTACGTATGGCCTTCTTTGGTATTAAGATTGATTTTTTGATAGGGTCTTTGCATTTTAACTAAACAAATTCTAAATTTCTAAAATCAGTATTGCATGGACACGGGTTATTCCGGTATAAACATGAAATCATTATGCTAAACTCCTCACAGGAAGGGATCTTGATGGAAGCTGTATACTGAGGGTACATAACTTAATTTGTCAGTTGGTAATGGTTATGGAGCTGGCATGTCAGTTAACTGCTAGTAGTCTCTTGTGATTTCATGTTTATGTCCGTATATTTAGTTCTTTCAGTTTCATTTTTCACAATTGACTCAGTCCTGTTGCCAACTGAATTTTACTGTTGTTACGATTGTTTTTTTTATCACATTGGCTATAGGGGAAGGTTTGGGCCCAATCAAACTAGTTTAACCCCGCTGCAGCTGGTTTGCGCCTGTCCTAAGTCAGGAAATTTATTAAGCCTTTGTGTGTCTTGTCTGTTTTCTAGTTAGTTCACTTTATGTCTATGGGAGTCTAGGATGATGTTTATTTCGCTTAACTTGATTACTCTTTATTTAGGGGCCAACTCCGACCTGCCGTTGGTTGTGGGGTTTCTTCATCGTTCATTGAAGATCTTATGATGGCTTTGAGTTGTTATTTCTCCCCTTTGGGTCGTTGTCTCTTTGACACATTCCCCGTTTCCCTTTTTTTCCTATTGAAAAGGAATCCCTTATTATTCAACAGTGTTGAGCTAAGTGTGATTTATATTTAAACTATTTGTAGCGCCTTAGGTTAATAATTTTCAGTTAATTAAAATTTATTTTAAAAAAAGTCATTTGGGAAAAAACTATAAGTGCGCTTCAATTTCATAAATGTTTGTCTGTTAAGTTGTATATATCTATTTCAATAGATCAGTAATCAAATCATTCCTGCTTACTGGTATTCTTTGCGATGGTTACGCCGTCAAATACACGAGAGTTCCTATCTCGAAAGTCCCGTATTTGAACATGTGTCTATTATGTCCGTGCGAGAATTGATTTAATAACAAAATTACCCAACAGAAGCGTAAAGAGCAAAAGACGAAGAGACAAAAAGGCAAAGCAGGTGGAAAACCATAGGAAATATTATCGACCGAAACTTTATACAGGCATTTCAAAAGAAATGATGGGTTAACCAGTTTAATGGTGCGCCAAACCTCCCCTTCCAATGCAGTAGTGTCCGGTAGCCACTCAACAACAATTGCTTTTGAAAGGTCGTAGACAGTAAACAGAAATGATCGTGCCAGTTTTAAGTAAAAAAAAGAATCTTAAATCAAGAGTTTGGACCGAAATTTCAATACGGTCAAAGGGAATATAAAATAATTGGCATATTAAGGGGGGGTCGCTATTTTGTTATTTATTACCACTGGGCCGATGCCTCTGCTGGTGAACTTTTAGTCCCCGAGGGTATTCACTAACCCAATAGTCAGCACTTCGATGCTGACCCGAAAACCGATTTTTTAAAACATTGCAATATCTAAATTTTAGAAATTTTGTTTAAAACTAAGAAGTATCTCCCTCATACATAGCTCTGTCCTTAGCCGAATTTTGGCTTTTCTGTTTAGATCCTTTTGGTTATTTGTTCTCTATCAGCATTTACACTTTTTGGTTAATGGACTTCCAAATGTTATAGTTTGATCTGCACTGATGAGACATAAGTTGTCCAAATGCGCATATGCAGAAAATAAATTAACAGTAACTTCGGTATTTTGTTATCCATATGAAAATAAATAGGATTTCAAATAAATGTGAGTTTTTGTTAGAAAATTAAAAAAGAATTAATTTTAATAAAAGAAAATGTTAGGTTGGTGACATCGTTTTTAAGTTATAAGAAATTGAAAATTTGGCGGGAAACTGAACTCTTCGGATTTGTCATAGGATTATTATTAGTAAGGTTTGACCACGGATGAATGTGACAGAATAAATAAAATTTAATGATTTTTAGCTCACATGGCCTAAAAGCTTTTGCCATCACTATGCGTCCGTCGTTTGTCCGTTCGTCTGTCTGTCAACAATTTCAAAAATCTTCTCCTCTTAAACCACTGGGCCAAATGTAACCAAACTTGGCCTGAATCATCACCAGAGTATTGCTTCTAAATATTGTGTTCGATTGGGCGGTAGGTCAAACAAGATGGTCGACGTTGCTAAAAATAGAACATAGGGGTAAATTGCAGTTTTTGGCCAATAACACGAAAACCGTTACAGATATAAAAAATCTGACAAAGGGATAAAATGATCAGCATGATAAGATCTACCAACCATTTAGTTTTGAAGAAGATCTGAAACCCATCTCGGAGTTATAGCCCTTTTTCCGTAAAATTTTCAAAATTTTATCATTTTTTATTTTTTATTTCAAAAAAGTGTACCCAACCTGAAATTTTGAAGAAAATCCGAAACCCTTGTAGGAGTTATTGCCCTTTTTTCCACAGCCTTTTCATATTTTTCGTCTTATATTTCCAAAACTATAGAAGATGAATGTTCAGTGTAAATTGACACAATGTTTGCCATGCTATGGCGACTTCAAAACTGGTGTTGAAAATTGTTCATTGACCAGCGTCTTCAAAATGGCCGCCAAAAACGGCGTGAAAATTCAACATTGTCCGATTTAAATGAAATTTGGTTTCCATATAGATATTGATGTTGCGACTTCAAAATCGATGTTGAAAATTATCCGTTGACAGCCATTTTCAAAATTGCGGCCAAAAAAGGCGGGAAAATTCAACATTGTCCGATTTCAATGAAATGTGGTTTCCAAATAGGTATTGATGTCGCAACTTCAAAACTGATCTTGTAAATTGTTCGCTGACGGCCATTTTCAAAATTGTTGCCAAAAAGGCGGGAAAATACAACAATGTCCGATTTCAATGAAATTTGGTTTCCAAAGATATATTGATGTTGCGATTTCAAAATTGATGTTGAAAATTATTCATTGACCGCCATTTACAAAATGATGTCTCGACTTCAAAACTGGTGTCTAAAGTCGTCCTTAGGGAGAACGCTTTTTTTGTCAAAAAAGCCCAACAAAGAAATTTAGTAAAACATCAGACTTTAAATACAGTTCAAGATGAGTTGTTTGAGCTACCAAAGTTTGAGACTAAAGATCAACTGATTAACTTACAATGTTAGCTTGATTGTGGCAACTGAAAGCCAGATGAGCGATACAGGCTCCTGGGAGCCTCTGGTTTTTACATTTTTACAAAATGCTCATAAAGATGTATTAAATGAAATTATGGGAAAATTAAGGGGGTCCATGGAAAAAAAAACTATAACGCTTTTAAATGGATAAAACCAGAGAATTCTGAAAATCTGACAAATTCCAAAATATGAAGAGCGAACCTCCTTAATAAACCCATTTCGAAATTGTTAATTCAATAACATTGGTTTTGTCTCTTTCGGTCAATCTTTCCATTTTAAGAAATGACTATCCCGAATAGACAGCAAATTCCACAAACTACCAACTTTGGACGCACCATGTCAGTTATGTACACGCAGTCACTGGAGTCAGTACAGCTAGTATTATAATTCATAAAAAGTATTTAAAAAACCCATTCTACTGTCATAATAAACTTCCATTGAGCTTGGTGTCCATAGAAAGTAATATGCTCTACCGTCTATCAGTTTTCGGGTTCTCTTTTATGGCTTTCTTGCTAATGCTGAAAATAATTAGAATACGGGTATCGGAATAGCCAGTATATTAACACTTACAAAATGTTTTAGGCGGAAGTCACTAAAAATATTGACTTTTGAATTTGATAATTGTTCACCGGATTTCTGTATTGGAAACTCGATTATTGAAATGGTTTTGTTCAGCGAGCTTCTTTCACATCTTGTAAGCTCAACTCTGATGAAACTGTTCAACCGGATATCTTGAAATGTTATATATAGCAAGGATAGAATAAACGGATGTGCAAATTGCCGGGGAGTCTTTCATCCTTAATTTTTCCAGGAGTTATGCACTTTTCAACTTGGAAACTAAAAGTTCATTAAACCTCTTTATTGAAAGTGCATCTTTCCGAATTCTTCCGACAGAAAGTCATGAAATTTTGTAAGTATCAAGGACACAATATGTAGAATTTTCTTATTTCGTTTTTTTTTTTTCAGGGTTTAAACGTCTTTTAATTTAAAAATCAGAAGGTCTTTTGACCCTACCATAGCAGGTCAGCCCTTTGTTAATCATCACTAATAGATATAAAACAAGCAGGTTGTGATCATTCCTGTGAGATGTTGGCTAAATTTTCCTACTTTGGTGTTGACCCGTTATTCAAAATTGGTGACACCGAAGAACTTTGTAAAACAAAGAATTTCAAGGTAAATTTTTGATGTATGATTGGATTGGAACTAAGCATTGCATAAATATTCCATACGACTTGCTTGAAAACAGCTACAACTTTTTTGTATTTTTAAAACATATGCCAAAGGGTGATTTAGTGTAACGTTTGAGCCGATAGCACTACTTTTGTTTGGATAATCTGAATGAATTGAAATCAAATATGGTACGAATGTCCCTGTAGAGGTGTTCACCTTATGATATAACGTTAATGTCAATCACACAACGATGCCCTCATAGGGAAGCTTAGTTTAACAATGACCGCTATATTAAATGTGTACAAAAATTATCATCTTACAAATGGCATCGTATTGCAAAGTAATACAGAAGTCGCTTCCTGACAGAACGAGGCATGGTTTTACCAGCAAAAAAAACATATTTCTAGGTTCAAAGCCCATAACTCATATATAGTGTATCGGAACCAAATTAAATAATCAATATCTGTAAGGGTTTAAAAGGGAATATGACCAAATTTCCTAAGTCAACGGCCAGTTTCTCCGACAAAAATCAGTGGACTGGAACTAAATTCAGATTTGATCCGTTACTCATGGAGGTAGACCCACATTAAAATTATCAGACCAGTACCTGCAATGTCTGAAAAAAAACGCGGAAAACAAATACTTCACTAAAACTCTAAATTCCTTAGTTCCGTCAAAAATCAGTGGACTGGAACCGAACCCTAATTCGATCTATAACTCTAGAGGTAGATAGTCCAAATATTGAAGGAACTGTTGTAATGCTTGAGAAAATAGTTTGGGAAACTTTTTCAGAGTCCGGGGCCTAGAACGCCATAAATATCAGTTGACCAGAACCAAACTCAAGCAATCTCTAGTTCGAAGAGGTAGAAAAGCACATCAAATATTAGATAAATACCTTCAATGTTAAAAAAACTGATGCTGGACGGACAGACGATGGACCGACAGCAAACCTTAAGTCCCCTTCGGCTAAAGCCGCTATGGAACTAAAAACTGAATTATCGGTTAAAACATAAATGTTTGTTTTCAGAAGATAATCAAGATTTGTTACATTGTTATTAAAAATGTCAAAAAGCAATCAATAAAGTTTATTCTAATGTAGTTTGTCATTAATCCTGTTATCTGATTGGTTAATACTTTAATTTTCAAGGTTAGATTCCACGGTTGACGTTCCTGAAATTGACACGATTCCTACGCATTTGCTTATGATAAAATGGAGGCACATGTTGAAAGCGAGCAACAAAATCTCACACAATGACGAATAAAGTGGCAAGTGTCTTATTACATAAATGAGATAGAGATATTTAAGAAGCAGATTTCGATGAGCATCGTGCAGACGACAGCACCCATGCTACAAACAATTCAAATGTTATCTCTATAATACAAAAGATATTGCCATCAAAAAGCTTACCAGAAAGTTTCTTTAGTTCCTCAATCGTTTTCAGGATGCAAATCGGCATCCGAAAAATGTTCAGAGTTGAACATATTAAATCATAAATTAACACACGAACATTTCCCAGACGTTTAGCCTTGAAACTCCAGAATACAAATGTATGTTGTTCAAAATGTTCAAATCAAATGACAGTAATATGTAAATATCCTTACAATGATCCATTTGATTCGGTGGTGCCTTTGAATGTCCTATGGAATACAGAAAATTCCATTTCACACGAATCGTGAATCGTGTTGCCTTCTCCGAGACCGAATGCACACGTGATGGATTACCAATTTTGGACAAGTGTAACCAACCGTCTTTTTAGCTGTTCCTAAATACACTCAACTGAAAACAACTCATATGTCAATGTTACGCTACCATATTTCCAAATACGGTTATCCTCAATAAATTACAAATATCCTTTCCTTTGACTGACAGCCAGGTTTGTCGGTGCCATATTGTCCTAGTAAAATGACATGAACTTTTGGTTTTGAAAAAAAAAAATCGTTCATGCCAAATGATTTTTATTTAGATAAAATGAATTGTTTTATATAGCATACTAGTAATAAAATTTCTGGATTTATTTAAAATCCAGACGAAAATAAATGAATTATTGTTTATCATATAATGGGACTACATTCAAGGTGGAGTAATATTGCATATCGTCCTTCTTATGTTGATTTCAACAATAATAAATGTAATAAACATTGTAAATATACGTAACTACATTAAATTGGAGATAACTGTATTGTATTTAAAGATTGAACGCGTCGCCAGTAAACTCGTTTTGCGACCATCAAATCCCAAATTTGATGCCTCCAAATCTTCAAATACAATACAGTTATCTCCTAAATATATGACCCGATAGTAAATGCATAGAAATTTATTATTATCTTTATCAATTTGCTCTGTCTGAACAAGGGTTGGTACCCGTTGTTCCTGACATACCACCTTCACAACGAAGCTATCAAAAACATTTTGATACGCAACTTTAAATACAGTTCTTGAGGACGAACATATGTCTGCAGTTTTCCAGGATTCGCCTCCAATTGCAGCCTTCAGAAAAGGGAAGAAACTAAAACAGCACTTTGTAACTAGTTCTTTCAAGATTGCTACTCCTATAACTCCCTGTCAACACAAGGGAACTAGACAATGTAAGCGATCTCGTTGTTTGACTTCTCATTTATGAAGTAATAGAGGTAACCGGATTACTGACGAATCATACGAACGTAACAACTTATCGTGGGAAACACGCATATAATACGATAAGGGATCTATCAATTCACATATTTTGTTAGAATGAATAATTTGTATTTTGGGCTTACTCAGTCAATCAAATCATCCTGTTTTATTTGTATGTGCTTGATAATCAAGAGCTTGACATTTTTTCTAATTATCTAGATATATTTATCAACGAATTTTCTCACACTTATATGTAGAGATCAATCGAGTATTGTAAGGTGCACTCGATTCGCCTATTATTTTGCAAAGGTGCTTAATATTTCTCAGAGGTTACAAAAGGGTATTACATTAATATTTTAAGGGAAGGTCTGTTTTAACTTGGCTTGATTCGGCAGTTCATTTTTTAAATTTGACGAATATTCCCTTTCTGTGAACGCCATTTCTCATTTTTACGTACATTATCTCGTTTGCATTAACCTAATGAATCTAAACCTTTATTTCGATGCACGAAAATTTAGCATATCTACATAAAGAAAATGTCGATGGAGAAGTTTGCAATTGATAGCAATTTTAGTTCATGGCAGCTTTCATGGTTTTCACGGGAAATGATTATCCCCCTGGTAACAATCACGCATTCTGTTAGAACTCTTATAATAGTTTCAATGGAAAACTTTAAAATTCCCTTTGGATGGAAGAAAAACTTCAAATGGAAAAGTACGATTATTCCTTTGAGACTTATGACATTGTGACACCCCCTTGTCTACATTGAGGGTCATGCATAACGAAGACCTACTCTTTGTTTGACCATGCCATATGTTCTGCTCGAAGAATTATAGAAATGACGCAGTATTGATTGAACAATATACAAAAAATTGTTGCGTGTTCCTCTTTTGTCTGTATGTAGGAACCAATGAATACATGTGTATTTTGTCAATTTATTTTAAGTCATGTAACTTCATTTATGCAATCTGAGATTGTTTTATCACAACTATTATAACTATTATTATTATATTATTCACCTTTTGCAACGTCCTTCTAAATGTATAAGTTGGAATCAATCACCCGTCTTGCATGCGAAAGATGATAGATCCAATATTGAATTTAAGACTATTGAAGTGATAACATCTAATTATATTGATATTGCATGTTTAATTATTTCAGAAGACGACAAAACTTTACATGTTTCCTTGCCCCTTCCCAATACTTTTCTCTCGTATATATGCAGTTCTAAGGGGACAACCATTTCAGGGGACGGCTTCGGCGTTTTTGTCAATAAAATTGATTTATTTTCATGAAAATCTCGAACAAATTATTTATTTTCACCAATGTCACATCAGATTATTCATTTCCATTTGAATAAACTATTTATTTTTATGAGAAGTAGGATTAGAATATTTATTTGCACTTGCAACAAGATTAAATTATTTATT
>MJUU01064243.1:9625-38859 GCA_002080025.1 Modiolus philippinarum | reverse complement strand
TGGTATACATTTCATGAAAATTCTTCAAAATTTGTAGGCATGAGAGCGCTTACAAGAAAGGGTGACGCACGGACGCCCGGCATTTCTATGTCCCCGCTCCGCCTTGCAAAGGGGAACAAAAACTGACTGGTATTGGAATTAACATATGTGTTATAGTCTCATGTTCATTTACTCCATATCCTTTCGTGAAATATGGTATATATGGACTGGTTCTAGCCTTTGATCATGACCTTGTTACTCGCTCTGAAGAAGTATCCGATACCGAAAATTTCTTCGTTTTATTCCTGTACTGTATATATCAAAAACTTCTGTCCGTTTTCTTTCAATTGTGAAAAACATGGTTAACTTCTATTTCCATATAAACATAAAAATGGTTAAATTGTAACGAAATAAATTCTGAATAAATATAATAATTTTTACATTGAAACATGTCTCATTGCATGCGGCCTCATGTCGATATTCTCGAAAACATGAGAAATAGATTTGTTACCAGGAAGTCAGAAAAAAATTACACGTGTGTGGAAATCGACAAGTTAGTGTGTATAATGTTTTTACAACATGTATCGCCAAAAGCAAGCAAAAATATTATCTATCGATTTCTGCACTATTCTAAATCTAAATGAAGATTTGGAATCAATTTAGACGATGTGGAAATATTTTTAGTACAAATGTATCTTTAATCTCGATTTCTATTGGATAGATAAGATGAAGAAAATCCCAAAGATATGGTTGTTTGTTGACAAAATATCATCAACATAACGGAAGATTATTTAAAAGCCTGGCCACAATCAAGTTCCAATCAAAGCTCATTCCATCCTTATTTGTTTCTTCTATTGCTGATATATATGTTTTTGTTTTTTATAAGCTTGTTCTTATCCTGATATAGCTGAAATATTGCTAACTGGGCGTAAAGCTCTAATTAATCAATCAATCAACAAAGATCTGTAATTACTTTTATACTTCTACTATGTTGATTGTGAAAAATAAACTACAAAGACCTGCAACTATATTTGTTCGGTTCCTATCTCTCAAGGCAGTTCTGCAATTTTATGCGACCGGTCACTTTTAGTAAAAAAAAATGCCGACGTTCATAGATTTTCAAGAAGCAGTAAATCGCACATTCCGTGGAACCTATTCAATCTCTCAACATCGTGTTTTCATTTAGTTTACCAGGTATTGCACAATATGTTTATTTACTCCAAATCCTGTTATTTTTCAAAATAATGTATAAATACACATATAATGAAAATCTAATCCTATGAAACAATAAATTTTCACATTCATTATCATTTGATGTCCCGTGTACATTTAGGAATTATACATGCAAGTTTTTGTTCAACAAAGTAACAAACAATTATTACAATCATTGAGAATACATAATTGGTTATTAGACAATCACAGTTATGTTAACCCTGACCATCTCGCCCTACACTTGTACGTGTATGGCAAATAAACAGCAATGAACTCAAATACAGTTGTCTAAACTGGCTTAAAATACAGGACATGAAACATTTACGAAGCAAGAAACCTCAACGGGAACGACAACTTTCTATCATTTAAATTACATCTTGTGAGCATAGCCTTCTATTGATGCCAGTAGTTTCTCCAGCAGTATTTTTTCATCTCGATCTGCTTGTGGGCCATCTACATTGCAGCTTCTCAAATAATTTTTCTACCATCACTGCTGGTTGACCAACTAACTCCAATAGTAATCCCATTTATGAAAAAATCATTCATTTGCTCCAAATAAACATCATGCTTTTGTTGCAGGATCAGATAACGCTTACAGCCAGTGTTAAGCATCCTTTTCAAGATGTAGTCTATCTCGTTCAACCTGTAGACTGTACAGGTAGCTGCAGAGTACTGGCGACATGACATGTTCAAAATATACTCTTTTTCTTTGTTGAAAAAATTCGGCGGAGATTTCTCTGAACCCTGACGAATTTTCCATGGAATTGAGATGATTTCTAAGGAAATCACCACCTGTATAGGAAAAGCTGGTCAGATCAATATAATATATGTAAAATAATGTAATATTGGTCTTAACATTACTTAAGCCCCTTAGTATCTTAAGGTCTTAAGTTGTTATATGAAGTGATACCCTTTGGATAGGGTTAATCAACACAGTAATTTCTCTTGGACGTTTAGTGTCAAGTCATTGAAGAAATTATTGCTAATAAAAACTAATATGTTTGTGATAACCTACACTAACACCACAATTAACCTAATATGCTAAAAAATTTAATGGCACTAGGATGCGCAAGCGACCAAGTTTATGTGGTAATGTGGAGACTCAAACATTTCTAAAATTGTCTATTTATTATTTTTTCTGCCTAATATCCAAAATTCTAAGTATTTAAGCAGGTCTATTTTCTTGTTTCATATCTTGACATTTCAATATATCAATCTTTTTTCTGTCACTGTGACCTTGACCTTTGACCTACTTTACCTTATATCAATAGTGTTCTTCTCCTTATATCCAACAATATATCTGAGTCTCACTTCAATTGGATGATAATTTTTTGAGTAACCGTCCGGCAACCACATTTTTCTGAACTTTTCACAAACTATTTTTGGTCACTGTTACCTTGACCTTTGACTTACTTTCTCATAAATCAATAGGGTTTTTCGACTACTGGTAAATAACAATATATGCAAGTATCATTTCAATTAGGTATACACTTTTTTAGTTGTCATCCGGAAACAATTTTTTTCTGTGATTTACAGTTTATTTTCAATCACTTTGCCCCCCCCCCCCAGGGAACCCCGGGGTATAGAAATAGGACCTAGTATTTCCTGCTTGCAGGGTCTGACCCCTCCTAAACGGAGCTGACCCCGTGGGAACACCGGGATATAGAAATAGGACCCATTCCGTGGTTGTGCGGGATTAATAAATACACAACCTATCTTTCGGATTGGATGTAAACTCAGGTCCACGTGTTGGAAGAAATGCCACGCTTCCTGCACGTTAAAGAACCCTTGCAGCAAGCTCTTTTTGAGTGATCCGTAGGTGATCGGCTACAAGGCCAAATTCCCCGCCCCTTTCCATTTCACCCTACTTTTCAGTGGTAGTCAGAATTTCCCGTCCCATGACCCTTTCCATACCTTAAAGTGATTAATTATTAACAAACTTGTTCTTGTCTTGATATAGCTGAAATATTGCTCAGTGACGTTAAACAATATTTCATTAATCAATCACTCAATCACTTTGACCTTTGACCTACTTTTTCCAAAATATTGAGGGTTCCTCCCCTTCTAGTATCCAACAACATATCCCAATTTCATTTCAACTGGATGTAAACTTTTTGAGTTATCATCTGGAAACAACATTTTTCTAAAAAATTCCAGTCTATTTAATGTCAGCGAGACCTTGACCTTCGAAATTCTTTCTCATAAATAAGGGCTCTTCCTGTTTTGGTATCGAACAGCATATGCAAGTTTTAGGTCAATTAGATGTTAACGTTTTGAGTTGTCAACCGGAAAACAAATTTTTCTGAAATTTTCAGTTTATTTTCGGTCAGTGTGACTTTGACCTGTGACCTACTTTCTCCAAATCTATTGGGTTCCTCCCCTTCTTAAATTCTACAACAAATCCAAGTTTCAATTGGAGGTGAACTTTTTCAGTTTTCATCCGGAATCCAATGTTTAGCGCCCTCCAGAAACACCAAACCAATATCCCAGTTCAACTTAGGTGCAACTCGACTAAAAGTTAAGTTTAAGAAAGCTAGCTCAGTGTTTACTTATTATATCATTGCTACCCAGCTCATCCTTTAACCAGGGAGGGGTTAATTGCAATCAGTAATTACAATTGATTGAAATCAATTAAAATTTCCGAAGAAATTGAAAGTAATTGCAATTGACTTCTATTTCAGTTTACAAGTAGTTGAAAATGTTTTAATACAATTTGAAAAGTTGCAATTACTTTTCAAATACTTTTCAAATACATTTTCCAAGATGGAGTGTGTTGTTACAATCAGGGTGAACAATAAACAAATTTAAGATTAACATAAATGGATATGTCATATATTGCATTGTTTATTTAATCATCAATGATTAAAGACAATCAGTGGATTTGGACAGGCGTTAATGGCCTCAAAGACAATGTGTCTAACTATGTTCCCATAAACATCGATTGGATTTTCACTAGTCTTAATATTGGAAATTACATTTCCGCGCCCATGACTTCACTGATAGTATTGGATGATCAATTTCCAATGCAAATGCAAGTGTTGTGTGGAGCTCACTTCCTGAGAACTTCTAGATAGACATATATCTAGGCAGTGTGGAGTTGGTAAAACAATTCCCCGTGTTAGAGGTGTATGCTCTTTATTTTTCTTAGATATGGTGTACTTGTACATTAGATAATATCTCATGTGTACACTTTGTTCAGTTACTATTATCTAAATTTATGTAAATTCTAAAACCGAAGGATAAACTCCCTCCATCGTTGTTTTGTCCTTAGCTATATTTGATTCAATTGATTAGTCGGATTTCGTTTGGTTTTATGCATTTTAAACATTTTTTTTAATAATTGATTTCTTTTGTTTGGGTTCTAGTGCTGCTGATGAGGAATAAATTTCCGAAATGGCCATACAGCTCATTAAAATTATTGAACTTTGAGTCAACACGTGTTATGGTCTCATGTTCATTTACTCCATATCATTTCGTAAAATATTATCCAGAATACTGTAGAATGGGTGAAGAAAACGTTTAAAACATCTATAATAGAAAAACAAATACTGTAAGGGTTCATCTGCTTTGTCTTATATCTTCATATCAATTTGTATTTATTTAAAAGATATATCCAACAGTTTCTTGTTAGATTCTCATTTTCATAGATTTTAGATTTGTTGTTAAACAAGTACCCAGTAATTCCAGAAATATGCATATTCTAGCAGATCTCCAGTTTGTTACCCCCACAAGGTTTGCCAAATTAAAAGGCGCAAATTGCCTTTCCTGAAAAACTATTGCAATTAATTTATCAGCAACATATTCCTACTACTGCGTTTGCTACTATCGCTTCTGAAACTATTGGATATTTCTATGCTAAATTTGTTCATTCAAACTAAAAGGGAAATGTTCAAATGACTTAATACCGAAGTTACTAAATCATTCTATAAATAGTTCAAAAACTGTAATTTTGAACTACGGTAGACTCCAGTATAATATTTTATAAGCCAGAATATATTATTAGACGATAAATTTGCTGATAATTTTTTTTCTTTAAATGTAATTCCAATGTATTCAATTACTTTTTGTAAAGAATTTGAAAAAAAAATCAAATCCTTTTCAAAAATCACTGTGTTTTCAACGTAATGTAATTGAGGAAACCTCTATGTAATTGAAAGTATTGAATTACTTTTTTTAAGTAATCGAACCTAACCCAGCCCTCAACCTCCCTTATTTAGAAAGTTTGCAATTATGCAATGATTTATTTTTTCATTTTTGCTTACTCAGGGATTTGTTCAGCCTTTGTTACTATCATCCTTCCAGAAATTCAATGGCCGTCACCATGACATCAATGGCAGATATGACGTGTCTGTGTCTCAAATGCAAACGGACATTTTCAGTTAGATTCCATGTCTTCACGGATTTGATATAGCCGGTTTTACCTCAACCTTCAGGTTTCAGCTGGCCCCTAGTTTCCTAATTTTCCTCCATTTTTGAAGGCAGCCCTTATATTCCTAATTTTTTAGTGAAATAATTTAACCCTTATTTTTAATTTTAAATTCCATTTTTTTTTCATAATTCTATTTTTTTTTCAGTTGTGTGAATATTTCAGTCTAATAAAGCATTATAATAAAAAGTGCAAGCTACACAAATGATAATGAATCGGGTGGTAATCAAAACAACTGTTTGTTTTCCTAACTAGAATGTAAGTTATTTATCACAAATTTAAATCCAAAATGAGCTATAAGAATATTTCAAATTTTGTAAATACAGGTATTCTGAAAATTAAGAAGTGACCATTATTGGAAACTGAAATAATAACTTGATGCTTGACAATTACTTTTAAAGCAAACAATATTGAAAAATATGTTATTTTTCTTTGATTGCACTTCAAATCCCCTTTTCCATGCCTTTCATTTCAAATTATAAAAAATTTCAAACGTTTGATTCCTAATGTTCCCGCAACTCTTAAAGACCTGTTACAGAAAAGTATTAACCCAATTTCTCAGTAGCCGGAAGGGGGATTATACAGATGGATGTGAATGCACCCATGATAGAGTGGACAGGTTTGCGGTTCATTCTATAACCAGTTCTCATCACACTTTTCTCAGCAATGGTAAATGATACAAACCTAAAATTTTGTCTCGACCTGGATTTTGTATGGTCATGCAGTATTATGGAATTCTCTTTCAGACTTTGTTTTATTCTTTCATCCAACATGGCCAAATGTGGCCCCTTACTTAAACAGACAGGTTAAAATAAATAGAGAACCCTGAACAGATATAAACAAAACTTGGCATGAATGATTCCTGTATGGTGCCGACAAAGTTGTGATACTTTGGAAATCCTTCTTCCAAGATGGTCATCCATATAAAACATTGTTTAACATTGGACTCTTAACATATTTTTGTAAATACTATGTAATTTACTCTTGGTCAATTGGAACCAAACTTTAGTGGAATAATGTTTCGATGGGTCCTTTTTCAGAACTGTGTCTGAATACTCTTATCAGCTTGCTCAACGGCCATCCTAACTGATCCTAGTTTAACATAGAACCATATTATAAATCCATTGAAAATCAATTTGTCTGGAAACATTTGCTCAGTTGTGACCTTTCAGAATTTTATCTGATGACCCTGTCTGCCAAACCAAATGGAAAACATAGCCAAACATGGTTTAAAATATGATCCTATTGGAAAACCGAAATAACTTGCTTAGTTAGAACCAAGTATTATTTGAACGCAAGACATTCCCCTTTCAGAATTGTATATGATTAACCTGCTTGACAGCCAGGATAATTGCAAGCTATGAGGTAAACATTGGTTGAAATGTCCCATGTGAGTGCATGGAAGCCTCTGCTTAGAATTATACCTCTTAGTTATTTCAGTTTTTTTGAATTTCTTTATTTTATATTTCAAACTATTAAAAAGAGAAAACTAACTGCACTACATTAATAAAAAAGAATTTATGTTAGGTAAAGTTAAATATTAAATTTTCATAGCCAGGTTACATGTGGAAATTCTAGAAGTTTCCTGTAAAATTTTATCAGATTAATGAAGGGAAGATCACAGGAAACACTTACAGATGCATATTTATTATTTGTAGTGACAATTTGGTATGATCATTGAAGCAGGATTCGTGCAAAAATAGGGGAACTTTAGGATTGAGTTGTCAAATTTCATCAGTTATAATCATTTCTTACTTACCATTTATCAACGTTTATTATGAAAAGTAAATTATAACCCTTATTTTTGTGTAAAAAGTCCTAAAAATTCCTAAAGTTAGCCCTTATTCTATACAAATTTTGCCCAAAAATGGCCCTTATTTTTTGTCAAAAGTGGGTTGAAAGTCTGAACCTTGGATTGACTCACTGATAGTGTGACGGATGCAACTAGTGGAGCAGAACATGCTTACCCTTCCGGAGCACCTTATGTCACCCCGGTTTTCATAGGAGTTCACACTATGAGTGCCTTAGTTCTTAATGTCATCTTCATTTCCGTGCATTGTGGTTGTCTCATGTCCTTTTTTTTTGGTTTTCTGTTGCCGTTTTGGCATGTCTTTGGACTTCAATTTTTATGATCATCACTTCCCTTGTTCCTTCGGTATTCTACTGCCGTTGTTTGTGTGTGTAATAATTTTATTTTTGCCAGATCAATATTGTATTAACTCTGATTTCGAATACATGTGTATTTATCACATGTCTTGTCAGTAGTTTAGAGGTTTCCGTAAAAAATAAAAGGAGTCGTCATTCAACATCAAGTCAATAACAACATGCACAGAATGCACGCTTATAGTTAGTAGCATTAAGCAATGTCTTTACGATTAAGGTTAAACGCTTTGGTAAAGCTTACTATTTACCAGATTGTCTGGAGATGAGTTGAGTTGCTTCATGACTTTCTTTATTGTGGAAATTAAAAAGATGGATATGCATCGTTTCCCATAACTGCTACATGCATGCATGTTTCTACCCTTTAATCTATATTTTAAGACATCTCCCTGATAAACTTAGCACTTTGTCCTGGAGTGAAGACTGTTCTGAACGGAGCCACCACCCGTTTTTTTTTTCAAATCCTTAGTTGGTTTCTTTGTATTACAAACGATATCAATTTTTCCAATTTCCTTAATCGTGCGCCGATGACTACTTACAATAACTCGAACCATAGGCTATTTTCACTGCATTGTTACTAGTATGTACATTTTTCCACTTCTTTGAGAATGGTCTGTAGATCCGATTCGGGAAATTTGAGCTTCTTTTACGGCTCATTTTCGTAAACACAGGTAGAGTGTTTTCTTACTTTTTATTGCAATCTCGTATTAATATAACCTTTAATGCAATGAGATATGACAAGGTGACATTTTGAGGACAGTTCAATTTCATGTTAACTGCATATATGAAATAAATATATTTAACGTTTGAAGTCACTTTTTCATTTGCACTTGAAATCTCTAGTCTGAACGTCTTGTTCGTTCTTCATCAAACTTCATTTGCAAATAACTTTCATTTATGCATACAAGCCTTCTATAAATTGCAAGTAAAACCACCAAATGCACCAGATATTAATGTTAAATTTGCAAATCATTCGAATAGACTGCACTTTTGTCCCAGAAAACATCCAACTTCTACAATTTTCAAGATTTTATATTCACATCCATTAAATTTGATAATGTAAGTAGCATGCCTAATTATTCAGTAATTTGAATTTTTTTACAAACCAACAAGCCGCTAAATCTTCAGAGTTAACACAAAATTATCAATTAAAGAAAAGGTTTACCTTGAACTTATACTTTAATGTAATACCACAACCTTCATTCATTTCATTTACTGCAATTTCATTTCATAATTCATTTATTTACATTCTCTTTTTTCCGACTACAATCCTCTAGTTCCATATTTACTGATGAAACGACCTCCTTCCACTTTAGTTAGAATAGTGACCTGTAGATCATGCTGGCTGTGTCCAGGAAGACAAAAAAAAATTCTAACTAAAGTGGAAGGAGGTCGTGATCATAGACGTATGCTTCAACAGCGAATCATCCATCGCCTCGGCACAGTGCGTCCCAGGGGAATAAATGTAAAACAGAACACCGTAGATTAGATATTGTTTTTTGTATTAACTAATCATCCGTTGTTTGTCTTTTTGTTATTTATTTGTTTATCCATTGACTTTGTAATTTCTTGTAATTTTAGCTAATCATCTGTTGTTTGTCTTTTTGGTATCTATTTATTTATTGAATTAGTAATTTCCACGTATACACCTAACGTTAAACATTTTTTTCTATTTAGGCCATGCCTTTGATGTTCTACAGGGTTTTAGTTGGAGACGACAGAAGTGAGACGTGTCTCTGGTCCACGGTGATGTCCTGTTCTTCTTTTTTCATCCTCGCTAAAGGAGTTAACTCCGAAAATTTGGGCCTTTTCTTTCTTGTATATATATTTTTTAGATTTTGGTTTTATTGGCTATTTTTATTTTGTTGTTCTCCATGCATGACAGCAATACAAACTTTCTTATTTTGTCCAATTTATATTTCCGTATTATAACCTGATTACCCCACAAAGACAGGGCAATCCCATATCCACCACCTGGGGACGCGCCCGGCAGCTCTGTAGCCAGAGCCCCTGAAGACCGAGTGTTTTCTATTGCAATTTGTTCCGAACTTCCATTATGTGTTCATTTTTAAGTCGATACAAATACGGCATAGTTCCGTTGAGTGTAATTCTTATAACCTACGGCCAGCAATTCTTCCATCTGCTCAAAGTACATTTTATGTTGATGTAAGATATTATTTGTCCTTTGATGAACTGTGTCATAACAACACATCAAAAAATTGAGTGACGCACCTTCATTTTACCTGAGAGTACATACATGTAGTAACAAGGTTAACCACCCTATTAAGCTGAGTTCTCGGCGAACGGTAAGAAGAGTTCGCGTATAATTGGTTTTATACTATAGTGTTATTAAATGGGTATTTTCATATTAATCCTGTATAATGTCCAAGTACAGTCGTATTGGGTTGAGGTCACCTGTATTGGCCCGAGGCGAAGCCGAGGGCCAATACAGGTGATCGAAACCCAATACGACTGTACGAGGACATTATACAGGATTAATATGAAAATACCCATTTTATGACACCTTTATTAACTGATGACTTAAAATTTCAGACATTATCTTGACCAATCTTAATTACAGGATGCAAATTTCGATATTACAAAGTCAAGATTTCTATTGAATTTTCAACTTGTAGTAGAAAACAATATTGAACTATCTTGTCGTTTACAAATCCCCTTGATCTGGTGTGGTGTCAGTCGTACAAGCTGAAACGGGATGTGGCTGACGAGTACGTACTGTTTTTCTGCTGACAAGTACTACATATTTTACAAAAGGACATGGAGTAAATGAACATGAGACCATAACACATACGTTAACTCCAACTGCAATAATTTTAATGAGCTGTATGACCATTTCGGAAATTTATTCCTCATCAGCAGCACTAGAAATCCATAATTTCAAAAATGTTAAAATGCATAAAACCAAACAAAATCCGTGTTATCAAATATAGCTAAGGACAAAACTACGATGGTGGGAGTTAATCCTTCGGTTTTAGAATTTACATAAATTTAGATAATCGTCATTGAACAAATATTATCTCATGTACAAGTTCACAATATCTTAGAAAAATAAAGAGCATACATCTCTACCACTGTATAGCACAGTGTTAATATTTGGAACGTTATCAAAGGAAATCTTCTGGGTTGTGCTGTGTTTATTTTTTATTCTCACTCTCAGTAATTTAATTCAATAGACAAAAAGAAAAAAAGTTAACATATGCGAGAAAGACACAGAAAAACCTATATGGCCGATTCATTTATACAGGGCATTTGCCCTGTATTAATTTTAATACAGGGCATATGCCCTGTATAAATTTCTATACAGGGCATTTGCCCTGTATAAATTCTATGTGTCAAAAACTTCCGGTTATATTAAATGGTCAAATCACACTGTATTTTAAGTAATCAGTTAATAATGGGTTATTTTTAGCACGTACATTGTATAAAGATGAAGCATATACGTCTACTAGCAGTATACAGCATTGAGGCTACTCCTTTCAGCTATTTTTATTTGGAACCTTACAATATCTAAATTTTGTAAATTTTGTTGAAAACTAAGGAGTATCTCCCTCATGCAAAGCTCTGTCCTTAGCTGAATTTGGCTTTACATTTAGATCTTATTGGTTATTTGTTCTCTATCAGTTTTTACACATATTTGTCTTAATGGTCTTCCAAATGTTTAGATTTTATCTGCACTGAAGAGACATAAGTTGTCGAAATGCGCATATGCAGAATTTAAATTCACAGTAACTTCGGTATTTAGTTATTTATTCATATAAATATTCATACATATATACAATTCATACAAAGCATAAACAGACAAGGATTCAGAAAAAAAGCTTAGATGTATATATAAACCTGTTTCCTCATTACATACAACATAATTAACATGATAATAAAGCTCGTTACAGTACGTAAAATACTGATAATCAAAACGATATCTAACTTTGACTGTCATAAAATGAAAAAAGAAAATCTAAACATCATAAGAAATGAGAAAATATAAATATTTATTATTGTGGTGTGTCAAGGTGTAAATCTTTCGTTCTGCAACAAAAACTTTTGCATTTTGATCATCAGATAAATCAGGAGATCCAAATATTTGGCATAGATTATTTATATAATATGGAACACAATGCTGCAAAAATAGTATGTCTCAGTAGAAAATATCTTGGACAATGAAAGAAAAAAGTGGGAAATGTAAATTTAAGGACTGCAATCCATACGTATCATTCTAGTATGCAAAATCTGACCCAGTCTATTACCAACATAAATATATGGTGGAATTCTGTTGTCATTATTACTAATCTTTTCGTTAAGGGAGTACGAGTGTCAGAAATTTTTTAATTAGAATTAAAATTCTGACCTTTTGTTTTGAAGGTCAAAATTTTGGTGGGAACAGATCTCTCTAGAGTTTTCCTTCAATTTGCATAATATGTTTATAGGCCTTTAAATATATGATATTATAATTGGAAATAGATTAAATTTTATACACAGTCTATTTTATGCATTTTAAAGTGACTTATGACCAAAAAAAATGTGATCCATGTGCAAAATATTTTAGCACTGTTTGAATGGATAAAACCCGAGGATATAGAATGCTTTTGAAATCTGAGGTTCGTACTCCCATTAACAAACTAAGCGTTTCACAGTTCCTGATATTTTCAGAAAGCTTATTCCATTATTTTATAGAGGAAGGTAAAAAATAATCAGAATACAAATTGGTTCTGGTCCTAATCTCTAATAAATTTCTAAATTGTCAAGTTTTGTGACCATGGCGATCAGAAATAGAATAAGGACAAGACTACTAAAGTATTCAGGGGTCTTATCATTTACCAATTTATTAAAAAGAACGAATTTATGTTTCATCCGCCTGTCAGATAGTTTTTCCCAGCCATTTTCTTGATATAACTTGACATGAGAAGTCACTTTTGTTCCTCCCGTCACAATTCTAGCTTTTTGTGCATTATTTTTTCATTGTTTGACGTCAACACTCCCTCCATATTTCTATTTTAATCAGTTTATTAGATAAATATGTTGAAAAATAAATATTGAAATTATTCAATCATTAAACAGATATAATTGAGTAATCAAGCAATTTTAATCACATTTACATAAACATTTCCAGCTTACTAGGGGTGTCTATACGTACAAGTGATCTTCTTAAAGGAAAAAATAGTAGACTCAATATTACAGTTAAAAGCCTACAATATCCGAAAATTACAACCGCATGCCACATTGCACGGGGTAACTGCACTAAAAAGTACACTGGTATTACCACTGAATGTTGCAGATTGTCATTTAAACAATTTATAAACCTTCAGCGCAGAATGTTATCAATTTCACGAGATGTTTTAAGCTGAAAAATTTAGGCATAATAACAAAATATTTAAATCCCATCTGAGTGCTCTATAATGCAGCTTTAACGCTTAATTTAAAGACAGCGTTTTCCAATAGAATTCTTGTATTAATTTTGATTCATATGCAATATTAAACAAAATTTATCCAAGGTCTCTACTATTTCGACACATATAACCATTCCAATGACAAAAGTTTAAGACCTCTTAACAGTACATGTCCATTGAACTGGAAATTCCTAATCAATATAATGCAGTGTTAATTCTTATGTTCTATGGTTGATTACATCTCAATAAGAAGCTTAAGTTGCTGTCAGCACTTTAATCGAAAGTCTACATAAGTAATTACAAGTCGTGTGTGTACTTAATAGTCAGTTAATCACCAATTAAAACCAAAGATCAGCTTCACAGAAAATTTCTATATCTGATTATCCTACTCAATGAAAGGAAATTTCATTATTATCATCCCTGCGAACATCTTACTTTAATACGGTTTTATTGCACAAAAATTCTTCTCCATTTCACATAAACACATTTAGCAGAAATACAGCACGCATCTCATAGAAATGACTGAAGTAAGGCCGATTTTAGCGCATCTTTTCCATCTCATCGAAATACTTGACCAAATGCCATGTGAAATTCCATCAAGGTGTGTACACTTTAAATTTTGCTGTCCTGTTCCAGGTTGCACTTTTTAAATTTCAAGACCGAATTACACTTTAACCACTTGTCTTATACCAGAATGTGAAGTTTCATAAAGTTCCATATATTGGTCTCCAAGATATAAGCCGGACAAGAATTTTAGGGCGGAAGAAAAAGTAAAATGGAGCAAAAGAAAAAAATAACTCTCCAAACTTCGGAAGATTTAATATTACAATTGACGGTTGCATTTTTTTCTTTCAAAAATAATACTGAAAACATATTTACGGAGTTTCTTTCCTACAAAGTATTTGTTTTCACAATCTACTAATCACTGTTACCTTGACAAGTGCTTCTACGAGTCTATCTAATACTCTGCTGGAATGCTTGATTGGTTAATTTGTTGTTTGTATTCTTCTTAAAGGTGATGATTTTTTTTAATTCATTAACCGGCTAACTAATAACCTGCTTGTTTGTCCTTAAAGTTTGATCCAATGAAGAAGCCAACAATATGTTTTGTTGATCTTTTCAGTTGATTGTATCATGCTATTGTAGTATAGTGCAAAAATATGTCAGAAATTGGCAATTTAGAAGAAATGCAAAATAGAATGATTCTATTGTATTGATTTTCTATTTTGCAATACTTCGAAAGATTTCAAAAGGTTTTCTTGACTCTAAACTATACCTGTGTTTTCATGTAAAAATGACCTCTGTTCAAGATGTTCTTAGAATTCATTTCTTATATAATTCTTATAATTTATTTTCACTGTAAAATCAGAAAAACCTTCATTATGCTTTATTTATCAAGCGCTCAAATCTTGAAAAGATCTTAAATAAGACTTTCCTGGAATCGAAGGATTTCCAATTTTCCCCAAAGAACGAAATAATCAATTTTTCTTCCTTGTACACATCTTTAAACAATCTACTATACCAAGGAAAATTTTGATATGTATGAGATAATGTTGAAAGCGAAGCGACTTATGGTGATATATTTATACACGCGAGCATAAAAAGCAGTTTTAGGACTAAAATTCTATTGGTTGCTTATAACCTATCAGATTTTTTTTATCTTCCCAATCTTTGTTTTGATCTGCACTAAAGGGATATTGGTTATAGAATAGCCATTCACAGAAAAGCTTCTTTATTTCTAGTTAGGTGACCATATATTAATGCTAGCTAATCACAGATGTACTTTACAAATATGGGGTGAACAAACGAGATTTCTTCTAGTAAAATAAGAACAACTTGAAAAGAAATTGAAGGATGTCTGTGCCAGAGACATATCCCGATAAGATACAACATTTTCCCTAATATATAAATACTGATACTTATTTTCGGTCTTGCATATCAGAACTAAAAGGGGCTGTTGGATACGTCAAATACTGCAAGGAAAACCGTTTCCGTTTAGACCCAAGTTTCAGTCTTAAAAGCAGATGAAAAAAATAACTGAAATTTGTGAGTTTCAGAAAATGTTCTTTCAGTCTTTAACAATTTTACCAGAATTTAAACCATTTTTTTTAATCCACTTAATAGAAATGACGATTTTCAAAGCAATATCTTCCAAAAGTATGGTACGTAATAACTGATTTCAATGAAACATATTCACTTCAAAACTGTCTGGAGTTTCGGGAAATTTGAAAAGCATGGAAGCAATTCTTATTCAATTCAGTTATTAAAATATTTTTAACTGAATTGTTTTTAAATTATCTGAAAAAGTTTCAAGTCTGTTTTGAAAAATTCCAAAATTGCTAGTTTTGTAATTCAAGAAATTTCCCAATTTTATAATTCCTTGATTTCGGAATTATGCTTAAAAATGGATAACAGGAAAAACCTACCATGGCTGAAATTAAAATTACATGCCACTATTTTCTAGGAATTTCACAGGAAAAACAGAAATAAGAAAAAATACAAACGTACACACCGATAGGAACTCGGGTACCGGCAATAGCAAAAGCCAGCGGTAGGGTTAAACCGGTTTATGGGTACTAAAATACCCCCCTTTATCTGTCCCGTTTCCCTATACATGCTAAAATTGAATATAAATACTAAAAAAATCCAAATACAGGTAGGCTACTTACTCCATGACAAAAATCTTAAAGGAGAGAAAATGACAACACGTAATTTTGAAAGATGGGTCAAGGGGTGCCCGTCGCTACATTGCCGGTTAGCTCAAGGTGCCTAGTCTGCTGGTAAAACATTGTCGCTCTACGGAAGAAAATTCAAACTTAAAACTTCCCGAAGTTTTGGTCAAGAATCATTATATATTATAGTAGACATCGGCAAAATCAGTGAGAGGCTAGTAGAGTGGGGTGCAGTCATAACCTCTCGTTCAAGTTAATTTGGAGAGCAGTCACGAGAACAGCTCCAAGTTAACTTAGAGCAGACTTAGAACAGTCCTAGAATCCTGTCTGCTCTGGTCCTAGAATCATGTCTGTTCTAGCCATGACCGTTCTATCTAAGTCTGCTCTAGCCATGACCGTTCTACCTAAGTCCCTTCTGGCCATGACCGTTCTATCTAGGTCTGCTCTGGCCAAGACCATTCTTGCCAAGTCTGTTCTTGTCATGACCGTTTTTGCAAAGTCTGCATTGGGCACGACTTTTTCGGTCCTAGAATTTAAACTCGATGTGATATTTTTCCTACCAGTAAGTTTACGATTTTGTTTTAATTCATAATAATAAATTTTCAGAAAACTATTGCGATTCAGTTTTCGGGTATATCTTGAAAAGGGAAATAACTCTTACTTTTTAAATTTTCCTGGATAAACACATGTAAATAATTATTTACGAGTAAGAGCTTTTACCGACAAAATGCAATTTTTTATCCGAATAATTTATTTTTTTATTAGCTCACCTGACCCACGTTAAAAGATATGGCTGCCAGCACGGAACTTAAGTTTAATATTGGACCCTAAGGGAAATCAATAATGGAACATAGTTTAACATTAGACCCTAAGGGAAAATCACATTACGATGATCTTCTCTGAAACCACTGAAGCCAATTCAACCATACTACAGCTTAACATTAGACCCTAAGGGAAAAAAATCATTTTGGTCATCAGCATAGACATGGCTTATATAAGAAGGTTTTTGTCAGGTTTAATTTTCTATTTATTATATAACTAAAACTGAAATATATGAAATACATGTATATAACATTTTATGAATTTGCTAGGGCTGTGGCAAGAGCTGGTATATAAGCGGTCATAGCTAGAACAGGTCAGCTGAGAGCAGTCATGGTCGGAACAGACTTACGTAGAACTTTCATGGCCAGAACAGACTTAGGTAGAACAGTCATGGGTAGAGCAGGTCAGAGCAGTCGTAGCTCTGGCCAGAACGGTCAGGATTCTAGCTATGACCAGAGCGGTCAGGATTCTAGAGCAGACTTGGAGCTGTTCTAGAGCAGACTTGGTACCTCTTCTAAGTTAATTTAGAGGAGCTTTTCTGACTGCTTCAAGGTAACTCTATGAGAGGTTATGTCTGCACCCCACTGTATATGTGTAAAATTTTAAGGTCACTAGATCTCAAATCTAATTTTAAAGAGGCAAGCAGAGAATCTAGTCGATATCCACTTTTGCGTAAAGAATGAAAGTTACGTCCTAGCCTTTCTGGGTCTTTAGTCAGTTTGCTGCATTTTTAACATCATTTCCGTAGATACGAGGATGAGAAATATCCTTAGTAATAAGCTGTTTGCAAGAAACGCCATATTTAGATATCAAATGTTCAGATCTGTTATAAAACTTCTTGAATGTCTTCAACAACTTATGTAATATGTAATCCCGTTGTAAGAGTTAAGCTGTTAAAGTAAGGTTATGAAAATCTTCAAGAGTAGAACAAACGCGTGTGAATCATACTGGTTGAGAAATATACACCCTATAGATTGGAGCCAGAGGAATGTCGCCGTCAAAAAAGGGAAATTAGTAATAGTGATATCAAAATCATCACTTTCAACATATTTTTAGTTTTTATTTTACCACGGTCAATAATGATAGTTAGATACAGAAAAGGGCAGTATTTGGAATCATGGTTTGCTTTATTTAATTTCAGTTCATGTGGGTAAATGATAACTACATAATCTAAAAACTTGGAATTGTCAATACAATAGTAAGGATATCGTCAATATACCAATTTACGTATATATAAAATTAATTGTTGAAGTAAAAAGAATTAAAACAATTGTTATCATTTAAAGTTTTCAATAAATTCATCTAAGATCAAAGCGGAATCGAAATTGTGAATGCTTATTTTGCGCATCTATACACTATATGCAGCAATTCTACTCTAAATTAAATTAACAATTCCAAAAATGTAGGGATATTTTGAGTCAGAAGGAAAATTTAAAAAAACTGGGAAACAATAGGATCTTGTTTTTTTCTTCATCCTTCATTTTTCATACTTCTGAAACTTATAGCTCGTTTAACGACTGTTTGCAACACTTCTGTACCAACGTTAAATTCTTGATCCAAAAATGTAGGAGTAGTTTGAGTCACAAGAAAAGTGTGGCAGTAGGACAGACGGATGCAACATTCTCTCCAAACATTCATTCGAAAATACTGGTTAAATATTCACCTTGGTAAAAGGTCATTAAGAAAAAAAGATAAACAATTAAACATTCATTAAAAATACAAACAACATATATTTAAAACAAATAACTAAATACCGAAGTTACTGTGAAATTATTTTTTGCATATGCGCATTTCTACAACTTATGTCTCGTCAGTGCAGATAAAATTTAAACGTTAGAAAGACCATAAACTCAAAGATATTTAACAAATGGGTGTATAAATAAGAAAATACTATACATGCATATGACAGTTTTTATAGTCTCTTCAGTTCATATCAAAATCAAAATATTTAGAAAAGTAAGTGATAACCAAACTACAACGAACAATCCAAGGGCAATGTCAACGTCGACAAAACAAAGAAATAACATGAGCACGACACAGAAAGGAAAATAAAGACACACACATATACAAAAATGAACAATAAGGAACCAATAAAAAACAATGAAAATTCATAAAAAAAACCATAGGAATCTATAAACCGAAGTATATTGATAAAATGTGACAAAATGTGGCTTCCTTTTTTTTCACGACAAATCTACGTATCAAACAAATATATGAATCAATTTACTTAACGTTAACGACGAATTTCACCTACGCAAAATGGCACAATAAATCTATTTCAAAGAACTCATTCATGGTTTATGTAAATAATTCTACTGCCAAGAAAGCCATCCTGTTTACAAAATAATACCACTTCACCCTTTTCAAATGCCAGCTTTTTCATCTTCTAAAACTGCAGCCTGGTGTTATTAACACAAGAAAATCCTGAGTTCAGTTGTTAACAACACTAATGCACATTTATAGGATAAGCTGACCTCAAAATTAATAGACTGTCAAGTAGTTCCGATTCTAGCAATATTTGACAAGAAAACCTAATAAGCTACAAGCGACTAAAGACGTGATAAGTGGATACAATCTAAGCAATGCTTACACAAACATCGCAACATCTCTGAGTTGACCTGTTGTCTCTTCGGAAGGTGATACAATATGACATGTCCATCTGCTATGACCATCTCGTCTCTTGCATATAGAAAAAAAACTACAAAACCATACTCAAATATTAGAAGGTCTTCATTTTAATATCAAGTAACAATTATACTGGCTGGAGTTTATGCGGACGAAATTCGTTTAAAACCAACACCTAAAAGGTGTGGACTAAATATACACAAGACAAATTCTTATTAAATGAAATTCAAAATGGAGTATTGGTGCATCTCTTAATATAAGGAACCCGTGATTCTGATTTTAAATATTTCAAGTGTCTTCATTACTGCATTGTATTCTGCAACCTTTTTTGTTGTTCTGATATACATTTAGAATTCTAGAACATTCATAGTCTGTCTTTGTTCCATGACAAACAAAAACATATGCATATCCGTCTAACTTAATGAACCTGACTTGCAAAATTTATTGCAGTTGAAGTAAACATATGTGCTATGGTCTCATGT
This sequence comes from Modiolus philippinarum, assembly GCA_002080025.1. Classification (NCBI taxonomy): domain Eukaryota; kingdom Metazoa; phylum Mollusca; class Bivalvia; order Mytilida; family Modiolidae; genus Modiolus; species Modiolus philippinarum. The sequence goes on along the minus strand of MJUU01064243.1, from coordinate 19,076 downwards.
TCATTTGCCCCATATCATTTGCAATTGCTTTATAATTCAAGAACTGTATACGATTCCAAAGTATCATACCTTCTGCATGGTATGATCGGTAGTTAAGAGACAGAAATATACATGTAAATAACATAATAACGTAGCATTTTCATGTCTTCCAAGTAAAGGTTTAGTGTAATTTATATTTGAACCAAAAAACAATGAACAACGATATTCTTTTATGTGATAAGTATTGTTAGGGAGATCTGGACGTGCGGTGAACCCTTTGTTTTGTTTAATCTGCTATAAAATTAAAAGTAACATCCCATATACCAATGTGCAAACTATGTTAACATATGTGTTATGGTCTCATGTTCATTTGCATCATATCCTTTCGTAAAATATTTAATACACGAGTTTGTCTTTAATGCAGTGTGGAGTTCCCCGTGTTTGAGATGTATGCTCTTTATTTTTCCTAGATATGGTGTACTTTTACATGAGATTATATCTCATATGTACACTTTGTTTATACTATTATCTAAATTTATGTAAATTCTAAAACTTAAGGTTTAACTCCCTCCATCGTAATTTTTTCTTTGCTATTTTTGATATTACCGATCAATCGGATTTCGTTTAGTCATTTATTGAAATTGTGGATTTCCTTTGTTTTGGTCCTGGTGCTGCTGACGAGGAATTAATTCCCAAAATGGCCATACAGCTCATTAAAATCAATTGCAGTTAACATATATGTTATGGTCGCATGTTCATTTGCTCCATATCCTTTCGTCAAAAAAACTACTCATTATGAGGCGAGGACTCAGATCTGAGCACCCCAATGCATTTAAAAGAAAATAAAACTTTTGTGACTTTCTATGTCATGAATTCTTCATTACTGTGATTCATAATTTTTTCATAAGAACTGAATCTCATTCGAACAGAAGTTGCCTACAATATGTGGTGAAAATAGACAGTGTCAGTCAGAGTCATATGGAGATCCATACAAAATAATATGGATCGTTGAGTTTCAGCAAGATTTTTTTTTTTTTTTTGTGGCGAGAAGTATGTTCCCTGATCTGCAGTTGATAGTTTTACAATATAAATATTATGTACCGTATGTCAAGGGAACAGCCAGGTGTTTTTCGTCCCTATCCTTATATCTAAATATAACCACTTGTCGCACTTTTCTTTTCAGGTGCACATCATTGCACAATATCATATTCTTCTTTTGTTTTGGGTCGTTTCAACCTGGAGATGGTGTGTTGTCTCTTTGACATTAACCCTATTTCTTTTCTTTTTCATATNAGTTCCCCGTGTTTGAGATGTATGCTCTTTATTTTTCCTAGATATGGTGTACTTTTACATGAGATTATATCTCATATGTACACTTTGTTTATACTATTATCTAAATTTATGTAAATTCTAAAACGTAAAGTTTAACTCCCTCCATCGTAATTTTTTCTTTGCTATTTTTGATATTACCGATCAATCGGATTTCGTTTAGTTTTTGCATTTTAAACATTTATTGAAATTGTGGATTTCCTTTGTTTAGGTCCTGGTGCTGCTGACGAGGAATTAATTCCCAAAATGGCCATACAGCTCATTAAAATCAATTGCAGTTAACATATATGTCATGGTCACATGTTCATTTGCTCCATATCCTTTCGTCAAAAAACTACTCATTATGAGGCGGGGAGTCAGATCTGAGCACCCCAATGCATTCAAAAGAAAATAAAACTTTTGTGACTTTCTATGTCATGAATTCTTCATTACTGCGATTCATAATTTTTCATAAGAACTGAATCTCATTCGAACAGAAGTTGCCTACAATATGTGGTGAAAATAGACAGTGTCAGTCAAAGCCATATGGAAATCCATACAAAACATATGGATCGTTGGGTTTCAGCTATGTTTTTTTTTTTTTTTTTTTTTTTTTTTTTTTTGTGGCGAGAAGTATGTTCCCTGATCTGCAGTTGATAGTTTTACAATATAAATAATATGTTCCGTATGTCAAGGGAACAGCCAGGTGTTTTACGTCCCTATCCTTATATCTAAATATAACCTTTTGTCGCACTTTTCTTTTCAGGTGCACATCATTGCACAATATCATATTCTTCTTTTGTTTTGGGTCGTTTCAACCTGGAGATGGTGTGTTGTCTCTTTGACATTAACCCTATTTCTTTTATTTTTCATATCATAGACAAGTACAAGTAGGTTTACTGTTGCAGTATTGGGTTCTATTTAATGCTTTTTCATCTTGATAATTCTTAATTGTCACCACACGTTAAGAGCAATTAATATTTTTACGGGACATATAGTGCCTACTTTTTGATCATATACCAGGTTAAACCTACTTATTGGATATTTCTGCTGCTTTTGTAGAGCAGGATGATGCTATGGCAAAAGAAGCTCAAAATGTTTCTGTATGCGTGTAGGTAATTTCACTTAAAGTTAATTCAGCATGAACGCTAAATATGGAATATGGAATCGATTTTGAGGTTCGTAATGAAACTTGCTTACGGTACACATGTACCTTTACTGATGTTGAACTTATCGTTGACAGATATCACCCTTTGACAGCATAAGATTGTTTTTCTTCTTCTGAATGTGACTTTACACTCAGAATTAAACATCAACACGATGTTATTAAGGTTGTTGGAGTGTCTTGGTTTCTTACATAAGAACTTTTTTTTAAAATTTGTACAATGAAACTTTGAGCAATATGCTATAAAAAATATGCAAAAAAAATTAGGGGTCACGGACATGTCAAAAAGATACAGAATTCTAGAAATTGGTCAAATCTTGTGTTTTCGCACTATATATACAATAGAATTATATGGGAAATAGCCCTATACCACAGTTCAAGGGCATATTTTTTTTTCTATAAGGAGACATACATTTTTTTTCCAAACTTTGTATATTTATTGGTACGATATAGAACTTCTATTTAAAAACATAAAAAAAGATATGTCACGGACCTTTTGAAAAGGTTATTTCATGAAACATGAAGAATTTGTAAGCTTTTGGAGAAAGGGGAGATAACTTAATTAAAGCAATTTGGGACCCCAAAATAAAAAAAAAACATATTTTTTGGAAAAATTATAATAAATGTGTTTTGTTAAAATGCTTTTGACAAATTCAAAAAAGAATTGGGATCAGCTCCCTTTTTTTAGACAATTTAAATCATCTCACCTAATCCATGGTATTTCAGTATAGAATTATCTCCCTTTGATAAAACTTTTTAAATTTTTGGCAATTATGTAGTATTACTCGTACAAACTTGATACTTATTGGTCATTTTAATTTGAATTATTGAATTTCTACTTAGATGCGCAAAAAAGATCTTCAGTTTTAGACACCGCAACTACCTTAAAAGCAGATGTTTTCTGTACCGGAAGATCTGAACTCACTTGTGGTTTACATTGATTCCTGTGTCGTTCATCCGTATGTGTGTCTCAATTTTTTTTCCCGTACTGTGTGATTTTTTTTGTTTTTCCAATGTTGCCATTGTCTCATTCGATTATTCTCATTTAGACTGGCGATTAGGTTAGGACCTCGCTTACTCTTTGGTTTGTTTATAGAGGATGATTGATCTAAATAATCAACAACTTAAGTATGGTTGTTGTCCTTACTATATTTAATTAAAATTTCCTTCTTTCTACATGAATTATTTTTTCATACTTTTTCTGAACGGAGTCCATTAACAATGAAAAGGTATAAAGTAAATACAATGAGACAGAGTTTCTATAAACACATGGAAAACCCATGCAATTGCAAAACGCTTTATGTTGTTTTCTATATCTGAAAAGTTCATGAGCCTCAGACAGTATTGTGTTAAATTGTATTACAAAAGTTATATTGTCTAACGTTTCAACAGTAACAATATTTTGCTATTATTTAATAAACAGCTGCGCCAAGTCGCATGATACGCCCGTCGTCACCCCTTGAAAACTTTAAGTGATTAAAGAATGTGGTTCTCAATTTAGAATACACCTATAACTGCCCAATTAAGCATAATATCTCTTTAATAAATCAATCTACAAAATTTGAAGTGAGCTGATCAAACTATTAATCAGTTAGAGTGAATTATGTATAAACTCTTCCAAGAAAAATCGAATTTTTACGAAAAGTATTCAGACCATGAACCATCATATCCAATACCTGTACAAAGTTTGAAGTGAACTAGCCATAGGTTTGTCAAGTTAGAACACAACATGTGAAAAATTGCCTTAGAATTCATAAATAAAGTTCCATAACTCTTGCAAGAAAATTCAAAATTTCACGGAAAAGGATACAGATCATGAGGCCATCATACCCAATATCTTTCCAAAGTTTGAAGTGAATTGGGCAAAGATTTGTCAAGTTAGAGAGTGACATGTAAAAAAATTGCCTTAAAATTGACAATTAAAGTCCCATAACTTCTACAAGAAAATCGAATTTTCACGAAAAAGTATACAGATCGTGAGTCCATCATACCCAATACCTCTACAAAGTTTGAAGTGAATCGACCAAAGGGTTGTTGAGTTACAGCGCGATATGTAAAAAATTGCCTTAAAATTGACGAATAAAGTCTCATAACTCCTACAACAAAAAATCGAATTTTCACGAAAAAACTATACAGATCGTGAGTTCATCATATCCAATACCTCTACAAAGTTTGAAGTGAATCGACCAAAGGGTTGTCGAGTAAGAACTCGACATGTAAAAAATTGCCTTAAAATTGACGAATAAAGTCCCATAAATCCTACAAGAAAAATCGAATTTTTTTCGAAAAAGTATACAGATCGTGGGGCCATCATACCCAATACCTCTGCAAAGTTTGAAGTGAATTGGCCAAATGGTTATCAAGTTAGAGCGCGACATATGAAACGGACAGACAGACGGACGGACAATCGGACATTGGTATACCATAATACGTCCGTCATTAGACGGGCGTAATACGTCCGTCATTAGACGGGCGTATAAAAACTATTTGATACTGGTTGTTGTGCATTTTTTATGATGCTTTACTTGTGAGTAAACAGTGTTTTTTCCTTTCACAATGTAAGTGGATCTAAATTTGATTTATTTCCAAAAATGGGATTTCTGAATAAAGACATAAAAATATTTAAACAGAAAAGATTCGTTGTTCTTTAATGTAAGCATGATCTATTTAACATGCGTCACCCATCACACAGTAAAGGCCTACCATGTGGTGGAAAAACCCCAAAAGAAACCATCAGATGTTTGATTTCTCAAACAAACAATTTCAAGAAGGTCTCTCACTATAGCAAGCTTAAGTTTGATTTTTAGCATAAAAACTATTAACATCATTTATTAATACATGCAATATTAAGGGTTTATGGAATCATTTTCATTAAAGGGAAGCCAAAGTATAAAACTGTTCTGGATCCTTCAAGTAAACTATTCTCTTTCAATGCAATTATTTACGTTTTATATACATGTGATGGTATAACAAGAGATAACTTACTTAACATTAAATACAATACCACTTCATTCCTCTACCAAATGTCAATTGTTTTTTTTTTTCGAAGTGGTGTCTGATATAATTAACACAAGTAAATGCAGCGTTCACTTCTCTCAACAATACTTCTGCGACAATCACAGGAAATTCTGACCTCACAATTGATATACTGTCATAGATTTCCGTTTCAAATTTTATTTTGACAAGAAAACCTAATTAGAAGTATTATTACCATCGAGCACTTTGTGACACGTGAAGGATTGGTTGCATAGGAGACTGACCTTCATTGTTGAAGCTGTCGTCTGTTCGGAAAAAGAAAAATAGTTTTATTTTTCTAAAGTGAAAAGAAAACAGTTGTCAATTTTCATTTTTCAATTGAATCACATGCCTTTAAGTGACTTGTCAGCTTTTACCTGGAAAACCGGGGTGTGTCAAAATGTAGGGATACTATTTTTATTAATAATGAAGTAGTGCAGATTTTTTTTTTAGTCAAGTTGAGTCTGATCATTTTTAATGCAATTCCAGACGATTCAGACTTGCCAGCACTTACTTCTTAAGCACAGTAAAAGACAAAATATGTCACAGTTGTTTTTTCTGTTCACGATGGCCTTTTGTCTTTGGGTATTATGCAATAAGTTAGCTCCGACCTCTAGCAGTTTCTTATTTCTCCACTCATATGAAGCTGAATTCATCGAAGCGCTTCTTAAAAATAAAGATAAAAAACTTGCCCAGTCCTTTAATGTCAGCTTCCGTTAAATAGATGAGGGTTGTTTAGCGATTAAACAACCCTCGCTTTGGTGATTTTCTTCATCTTATCTATCCAAAAGAGCTCGAAATTAAAGATACTACAGATACTTCAACATCAGCCTCATTCCTTGACCTTCATCTTGAAATTGAAAGTAGGAGTACACTACAAACTAGGCCACATGACAAACGCGATGACTTCACTTTTCCAATAGTCAACTTCCCTTTTCTTTGTAGCAACATTCCAAAAGCACCGGCATATGGAGTTTCATCTCCCAACTCATTCGCTACTCAAGGACCTGTGGTCGCTACAGTGACTATCTTGAATGAGCTCGGTTGCTTACCAATATTTTTCTTAAGCAAGGGTATGTTGCCCATATCTTGAGGTCATCATTGCAGAAGTTTTACGGCCGACATCACGATCTTGTGAACCGCTATGGGATATCTGTTTCCCAAACGACAACATATCTTTCTCTTTGCCACTAAAGTGTGTTGTTTCTCGACCGGATTTGACTTTACTACCGGAGTGGACATGTTCAACACGGCGGGTGTCTTATAAGAAGAAGGAGATGCTTACTCTTCCGGTGCACCTGATCTCACTCATGGTTGTTATTGGGTCCGTGTTGTTCATTTTTGTATATGTGTGTTTGTTTATTTTCTTTTCTGTGCCGTGCTCATGATATTTCACGAAAGGATATGGAGTAAATGAACATGAGACCATAACACATATGTTAACTCCAACTGCAATAATTTAAATGAGCTGTATGGCCATTTCGGAAATTTATTTCTCATCAGCAGCACTAGAACCCAAACAAAGGAAATCCATAATTTCAAAAAATGTCAAAATGCATGAAACCAAACGAAATCCGAATAATCAGTAATATGTAATATAGCTAAGGACAAAACTACGATGGTGGGAGTTAATCCTTCAATTTAGAATTTACATAAATTTAGATAATAGTAATTGAACAAAGTGTACACATGAGATATTATCTCATGTACAAGTACACCATATCTAAGAAAAATAAAGAGCATACATCTCTATGTCTTTGTTTCTTTGTATTTCCGACGTTGCCATTGTCCGATTTAGACTGATGGTTTGATTCTCACTTACTAAAATTAACTTTACAATGAAAGAATATGGATTAAATACACATGAGACAAAGTCTCTACAAATACACGATTCAACCAAGTAATGAAACATTTATTTTTCATCTTTCTTGATAAATAACAAAGCACCGAAGTTACTGTTAATTAAGTTTCTTCTTTTGCGCATTTCGACAACTTATGTTTCTTTAGTGCAGATCAAATCAAAACATTTGGAAATCCATGTACCAAAATTTGTATTTGTGTAAAATCTTAAAGGTATGAAAAAGATAGGAAATGGGGTAAAAGTCAAGGAGACAACATCCCATATCCAGGTTAAAACGACCCAAAACAAAGCATCTAGGGGTGACCGCACGATCTTCAACACAGTGAGGAACCTCACAACATATAGCAAGCCCTAAATGGCCCCAAAAAAGTGAATAAATCAATGGAAACAAACAACATCCAATAACCCAAATATCAAGAAACTAAAATTTTATAAGAAGACAAGGACAAGCCAATGACCAACATATTCCTGACTTGGGACAGGCGGTGGGGTTAAACTCGTTTTCTTGGATCCAAACCCTCCCATATGTGTGGTGAATGCTTAACAATAAATACACAAAAAAAGACTCTTAGTAAAAATCGAACTAGAAAAAAGACCCAACTTATCAAGACGAGTACCCTTACAAATTTCATTGAAATTGGACAATGTTGAATTTTCCTGCCTGTTTTGGCGGCCATTTTGAAAATGGCGGTCACGGTCAATATACAATTTTTAACATAGTGTTGAAGTTGCGACATTAATACCGTTTTGGAAACCACATTTTATTGAAATCGGACAATGTTGAATTTTCCCGCCTTTTTGGGGGGTCGTTTTGTAAATGGTAGTCAGCGAACAATTTTTGACATCAGTTTTGTAGTTGCGACATCAGTACCTATTTGGAAACCGAATTCCATGGAAATCGGACAATGTTGAATTTTCCCGCCTTTTTTGGTGGCCATTTTGAAAATGACGGTCAAGGAACAATTTTCAACATCAGTTTTGAGGTCGCCACAGCATGGAAAACATTTCATCATTTTACACTTAACCTTCATCTTCTATAGTTTTGGAAATAAAAGACGAAAAATACGAAAATTGTTAAAATTCGGTGAAAAAGGGCAATAACTCCTACAAGGGTTTATGGATTTTCTTCAAAATTTCAGGGTGTGTAGATGCAAAAATTTTGAAAATTTTACGGAAAAAGGATTATAACTCCGAGGCGGGATTTCAGATTTTCTTCAAAATTGCACGATGGATAGATCTCATCATTCTGATATTTTTACCCTTGTCAGATTTTTGAAACCTGTAACGGTTTTCGAGTTATCAGCCAAAAACTGTATGTTCTATTTTTAGCAATGGCGGTCATGTTGTTAGACCAGCCGACTAATCGAACACAATTTTAAGAAGCCATATCCTGGTAATGATTCAAGTCAAGTTTGGTTACATTTGGCCCAGCGGTTTCAAAGGAGAAGATTTTTGAAATTACTGACGGACAGACAGACGACGGACGCATAGTGATGGCAACAGCTCACATGGCCTTTTAGGGCAGATGAGCTAAAAACAAGGAGCGATAAGGGGTATTTGGCCCAAGATTCTAGTGCATTTCTAAGTTGGACCTCAAGATTTCCTTATGTGTTCGTTTCAAAGTCGAGATCCCATTTACAGAAAAATTCAAAAGCAAGAACCAATGACGCCGCAATAGGTACAGTGTTGACGTCATGAAAAGGCTACTTTTGACTTTGACTACCGACTTTGACATTTTCCCGGATTGAATCACCCACAGTGTGACGGCTGCTGTTAACAGAGCAGGACATGCTTACCCTTCCGGAGCACCTGATGTCACTCTCAGTTTCACTGGAGTTCACACTGTGAGTGCCTTTGTTCTGAATGTTGTGGTTTCTGGTTCTGTGCTTTGTGTCTGTCTGGCGTCATTGTTTTCTGTGTTCTCGTTTTTGCCCTGTCTTTGGACTTTTTGTGAATTTCACCCCTTTGTTCCTTCGGTGTTCTACTGCCGTTGTTTGAGCATTTTCATAGAAATTTACCGAATTTGGCAGATTTTCGAAGTTTTCCTAACCTCAAATATCTAGCACATTCAAAAACTAATTGGATAATTTACCAATTTATTGGAACAGATAAATTGAACCTCT